>CALYLW010000396.1:0-60267 GCA_944989445.1 Ampullaceana balthica
ATACCATGACATGGACACTACAATAGTAGGATAACATGACATGGACACTACAATAGTAGGATACCATGACATTGAAACTACAATAGTAGCATATCATGACATGGAATCTTTAATAGTAGGATACCATGACATGGACACTATAATAGTAGGATACCATGACATAGACACTACAGTAGTAGGATTCCATGACATGGACACTAGAGTATTAGGCTACCATGACATGGACACTACAGTAGTAGGATACAATGACATAGACACTACAGTTGTTGGATACCATGACATGGACACTACAATAGTAGGATACCATGACATGTACACTACAATAGTAGGATAACATGACATGGACACTACAGTAGTAGGATACCATGACATTGAAACTACAATAGTAGCATATCATGACATGGAATCTTTAATAGTAGGATACCATGACATGGGCACTATAATAGTAGGATACCATGACATAGACACTACAGTAGTAGGATTCCATGACATGGACACTAGAGTATTAGGCTACCATGACATGGACACTACAGTAGGATTCCATGACATGGACTCTATAATAGTAGGTTACCATGACATGGACACTATAATAGTAGGATACCATGACATGGACAATATAATAGTAGAATACCATTACATAGATCCTATAATAGTAGGCTACCATGACATGGACACTACCGTAGTAGGATACAATGACATAGACACTACAGTAGTAGGATAACATGACATGGACACTACAGTAGTAGGATTCCATGACATGGACTCTCTAATAGTAGGATACCATGACATGGACACTATAATAGTAGGATACCATGACATGGACAATATAATAGTAGAATACCATTACATAGATCCTATAATAGTAGGATACAATGACATAGACTCTAAAATAGTAGGATACATTGACATGGACTCTAAAATAGAAGGATACCATGACATGGACACTACAATAGTAGGATACCATGACATGGACACTACAATAGTAGGGTACTATGACATGGACACTACAATAATAGGATACCATGAAATGGACACTATAATAGTAGGATAATATGACATGGTTACTACAGTACTTGGATACCATGACATGGACACTACAAAAGTAGGATACCATGACATGGACACTATAATAGTAGGTTACCATGACATGTACACTATAATAGTAAGATACCATGACATGGACACTAGAAAAATATAAATTTCCAAGGCCCTGTTCAATGGAAATTTAAATTGTCAGAGCCCTGTTCAATATAAATTTAATATTCCAGGGCCCTGATCAAGAGAAATGTAAATTTCAAGGGCCTTGTTAAATAGACATGTAAATTTCCAGGGCCCTGTTCAATAGAAATGTAAATTTCCAGGGCCTTGTTCAATAGAAATTTAAATTTGCAGGGCCCTGTTCAAGAGGAATGTAAATTTCAAGGGCACTGTACAATAGCAATATAAATTTACAGGGCCCTGTTCAATAGAATTTTAAATTTCCAGGGCCCTGTTCAATAGAAATGTAAATTTCCCATGTGTCCATGTCATGGAATCCTACTACTGTAGTGTCTATGTCATGGTATCCTACTATTATAGTGCCCATGTCATGGTATCCTACTATTAAAGATTCCATGTCATGATATGCTACTATTGTAGTTTCAATGTCATGGTATCCTACTACTGTAGTGTCCATGTCATGTTATCCTACTATTGTAGTGTACATGTCATGGTATCCTACTATTGTAGTGTCCATGTCATGGTATCCAACAACTGTAGTGTCTATGTCATTGTATCCTACTACTGTAGTGTCCATGTCATGGTAGCCTAATACTCTAGTGTCCATGTCATGGAATCCTACTACTGTAGTGTCTATGTCATGGTATCCTACTATTATAGTGTCCATGTCATGGTATCCTACTATTAAAGATTCCATGTCATGATATGCTACTATTGTAGTTTCAATGTCATGGTATCCTACTATTGTAGTGTCCATGTCATGTTATCCTACTATTGTAGTGTCCATGTCATGGTATCCAACAACTGTAGTGTCCATGTCATGGTATCCTACTATTATAGTGTCCATGTCATTGTATCCTAATATTTTAGTGTCCATGTCATGGTATCCTACTATTGTAGTGTCCATGTCATGGTATCCTACTATCGTTGTGTCCATGTCAAGGTATCCTACTATTGTAGTGTCTATGTCATTGTATTCTACTACTGTAGTGTTCATTTTATGGTATCCTACTACTGTAGTGTCAATGTCATGGTATCCTACTATAATAGTGTCCATGGCATGGTATCCTACTATTGTAATGGACACTACAACAGTAGTGTCTATGTCATGGTATTCTACTAATGTAGTGTCCATGTCATGGTATCCTACTACTGTAGTGTCCATGTCATGGTATCCTACTATTGTAGTGTACATGTCATGGTATCCTACTATTGTAGTGTCCATGTCATGGTATCCAACAACTATAGTATCCATGTCATGGTATCCTACTATTATAGTGTCCATGTCATTGTATCCTATTATTTTAGTGTCCATGTCATGGTATCCTACTATTGTAGTGTCCATGTCATGGTATCCTACTATTGTAGTGTCCATGTCAAGGTATCCTACTATTGTAGTGTCTATGTCATTGTATCCTACTACTGTAGAGTTCATTTTATGGTATCCTACTACTGTAGTGTCTATGTCATGGTATCCTACTATTGTAGTGTCAATGTCATTGTCAGGGTATGAGAATCACTGCGAATGATTGTTGCGAATGATTGTTGTGAGATTGTTGTGAGCCAGTGTTGGAGTCGGGTCAAGGCGTTGTTTACGGGTATGAACTCCTATCACGGGAATAATGTCTAGGATGGCTGAGTGAACTTCTGGTCACACGGGATATGTCAGGGACGACCAGAGGACACGCCAGGGGTCAGTTGAGACCAGTTGGGGGGTATATAAGAGAGTAGTCGAGATGAGTGCGGGGGTGGCAGAAAGCTGTGTAGTTCGCATAGTGTTGTGCGGTCAGACCGGTCAGGATAGACCGGGGAGTTGCAGGGTTGCAGTAACACAGAGAGCTGAGGTTTAATGTCGCCCAGAAGCGGTCAGGCTAGGACCGAGGGGACTTAAACGCTTTGTGTATTTACGTAGAGCTGAAGAGGACTTGAGCATGGGCCCAGGATGGTCGAGTCGGACCGAGGGCATGCTTGAGCATACAGCCAGTTATATATAGATGTATTTGATGTCAAGGCAAGACAGCCAGTTGTACAGTTGTACATAGCAGAATAAACATTGCATTGTTATACCGACTTGTGTCATCTCTTGAGTGTTGTGTGTAGCGGAGAGCAAACAATAATCCACCAACGAATGAAACCTTAACATGGGGGCCCGTCCGGGATCAATTTAGCTGAGGAGCAGGCAAAGGATGGTGGACTAAATAAACTATGGCAAAAAGCTAAAAGTCAGAGGGTGGAAAGCACCAAACAAGGAATAATAACGTTTGAAATAAACAATAATATACTGTACAGGATATTTATTTCTAAAATAGATAACAGTGTTGAAAAAAAATTGGTGATTCCGAAATTATACCGACGATTAGTCTTAGAAACGGCTCATACAACAGCATTAGCCGGACACATGTCAGTCAGAAGAACCAAATACAGAATTTTTTCTCAGTATTTCTGGCCACGTATGAGCATAGATATCAAAAAATTCATTAAGTCTTGCCCTATTTGCCAAAAAGCACGTCCACCGGGGAGCATAAAACCCATAGAGTTAGGTCAAATGGAAGTGATCGGAACACCATTTCAGAAGGTTGCTATTGATATCGTAGGGCCATTACAATTAAGTGACAATAGGAATAGATATATCCTTACGTTGGTAGATATGGCTACTCGTTGGCCTGAGGCTATTGCGCTAAAAAATATAACAACACAAGACGTTTATGAGGCCCTATTATCAATATAACTTTATGCCATTCGGATTGGCAACCGCACCGGCAACGTTCAATAAAATTGTTAAGAAATTATTCAAAGGAGTAAAAGAGGTAGTTACTTATTTTGACGATATCTGTGTATACACAGACGACTGGGAGTCACATATACGAGTTACTCGAGAGGTTTTAGAGATTTTGAAAAAGGCAGGGTTCACCATTAAACCATCTAAGTTAGAAATAGGTAAAGAATCAATCGAATTTCTGGGACATAGAATTGGAGCAGGCATCTTAAAACCAGACATGAACAATATAAACAAAGTGTTGGAAATAAAACGACCCAAAAATAAGAAACAAGTAAGGGGACTAGTTGGCCTAATAGCGTATTACAATAAATTTATACCTAATTTTTCAACGATAACAGCCCCATTGACGGACCTTACAAAGAAAGGTAAACCTAATAATATATGTTGGACTAAGGAATGCCAACAAGCATTGGATACAATCCAAAACTATTTAACAAATAACCCCATTTTGGTTCTGCCCGACATTAAGGAACCTTTTATAGTTCGTACAGATGCGTCAACGAAGGGATTGGGGGCATGTTTGATGCAGAAAAGAGACAATATGCTCCACCCGGTGAAGTATATTAGTCGGAAACTGGTTGACAGGGAAACCAGATACTCAACAATAGAGAGGGAATGCTTGGCAATAATATGGGGAATTCAGAAATTATCCTACTATTTAATGGGGGCAAGATTTACGCTCCAGTGTGACCACCAAGCGTTAAAATATTTGAACACGACTAAATTTGAAAATTCAAGAGTTTCCCGGTGGTCTTTGATGTTACAGGAATACGATTTCAACGTGGAATACATTAAAGGTGAAGATAACATTATTGCAGATTTTTTATCGCGACAATAAGCAGATATAATGTCCCACTGAGACTGGTAGGATCATGACAGATCTGGTAATGTAATCATAATTAATGAGCAGAAATCAAACCATGACCGACAAGGACTCGCAGGACAGGTTTATGACAAACAAGTAGAGTTGCTTGTTCATGGGGACTAATTTTGGTAGAAATTGAGGTCTGGGTCACCTCGGGCCAGTATTATTATTATATGAACATGATTGTAAGGTTTCATAACGATTATGTACTTAGGTTAGTTAGTACTTACGGATGGTTGTAAATAAATATGAGATGGTTGTATTTTCGTGCTGATGTTTTTTATTATAATTTTTGGCTCCGGGTGACCTCGGGCAAAATTTCATTATAAGGAGATGTAATTATTTATATATATATATATTTATGAAATTATGAGATATGATGATAATGATTTTGTTCATGATTATGTGTATTATGATGAATTATGTTGATTACGACTACTAAATGCACATGATTGTTATATAATTGATTGTAATGGGTTAAATACAATCAGGCTGAAATGTCTATAGTCTGGATAAGTAGTTATCCCTATAACATTATCTCATGCTGGAGGTAATCCTGGAATAAATATCTTAAGGAATTTATATGAGGAACCAGTAGAGTCAGTGGGTAAATAGAAAACAATCTAGCGTAAAAATGGTCAATTGTTGGATACTAATATGTGAGGCGTTATGACCAGTAGTAGGTCGAAGGTTGGTTCTTTGAGAATTAAGATAATGATAAAGTACGAGTTGCGGATTAGTGAAGTCGTATAAAGGTACGACCAAGTGGATTTATGCTGTGTGTTGTATATACTAGTTTTTTTTTCATGCCATGTTGTGTATAAAATTATTTTGAAAGATATTATTTCATTATGTATTATATTATTGTAATTGTAATGTGCAGTGATTCCATGCCCTGACTTTGTTGTATTGTGAGATTCTACCGTAAGTAGAATCTAACGGAAGAGGGGGGATATGTCAGGGTATGAGAATCACTGCGAATGATTGTTGCGAATGATTGTTGTGAGATTGTTGTGAGCCAGTGTTGGAGTCGGGTCAAGGCGTTGTTTACGGGTATGAACTCCTATCACGGGAATAATGTCTAGGATGGCTGAGTGAACTTCTGGTCACACGGGATATGTCAGGGACGACCAGAGGACACGCCAGGGGTCAGTTGAGACCAGTTGGGGGGTATATAAGAGAGTAGTCGAGATGAGTGCGGGGTGTGGCAGAAAGCTGTGTAGTTCGCATAGTGTTGTGCGGTCAGACCGGTCAGGATAGACCGGGGAGTTGCAGGGTTGCAGTAACACAGAGAGCTGAGGTTTAATGTCGCCCAGAAGCGGTCAGGCTAGGACCGAGGGGACTTAAACGCTTTGTGTATTTACGTAGAGCTGAAGAGGACTTGAGCATGGGCCCAGGATGGTCGAGTCGGACCGAGGGCATGCTTGAGCATACAGCCAGTTATATATAGATGTATTTGATGTCAAGGCAAGACAGCCAGTTGTACAGTTGTACATAGCAGAATAAACATTGCATTGTTATACCGACTTGTGTCATCTCTTGAGTGTTGTGTGTAGCGGAGAGCAAACAATAATCCACCAACGAATGAGACCCTAACAGCATGGGTTGCCTGAAGAAACCAGGAAAACCAACACTTCATCAACATTTAAAACTCTAATAAGAATGCAGGACTAAACACAAACCATAGATAACCGTAGGACGAGACAATCTTCTGTATAGAAGGAGTGTCTGTAACAGATAAGATAAGATAAGATAAGATAAGATAAGATAAGATTGCAAATATAACATTGATGAAGTAGATAAACGTTTTTAAGCAAAGTTTGAACATTTTTTCTTATATCCAATTTTTTTTTCAGTCAGTTGTAAGTTCCCGGAGTGAATGGGCACAGGAAGTCCTTGGCGTGTGCTACTTTGAATTGGTGGCACCAAAATTGTGAAGCAGTCTTTGAATTGGTGGCACCAAAATTGTGAAACAGTCTTTGAATTAGTGGCACTAAAATTGTGAAACAGTCTTTGAATTGGTGGCACCAAAATTGTGAAACAGTCTTTGAATTGGTGGCACCAAAATTGTGAAACAATCTTTGAATTGGTGGCACCAAAATTGTGAAACAGTCTTTGAATTGGTGGCACTAAAATTGTGAAACAGTCTTTGAATTGGTGGCACCAAAATTGTGAAACAATCTTTGAATTGGTGGCACCAAAATTGTGAAACAGTCTTTGAATTGGTGGCACTAAAATTGTGAAACAGTCTTTGAATTGGTGGCACCAAAATTGTGAAACAATCTTCCAAAATTTTTGAAAGAGTGTGAAAACAAAGAAAAAATTAAGAAAAATTCGAAGACTTTTTTATTATTTGATTGAGTTTTGAACATCAGAGCCAGTCCAGCAATGTGTAGTAGTATTTTTTTTTCTGAGTGATAATAATGTTATTATTGTACATACCAATCCAGCAATGTATTGTAGTATTTTTTGTTGTCATTGATAATAATGTTATTATTGAACATACCAATCCAGCAATGTATCATAATATTTGTTATTATTGATAATAATGTTATTATTGAACATACCAATCCAGCAATGTATTATAATATTTATTATTATTGATATTAATGTTATTGCTGTACATACCAATCCAGCAATGTATCGTAAGTCTTGAGGTTGATGAGTATCTTGACTCCGTTTTGCTGAGTGGCCACAATGGCAGACAACGTGAGCACTGCCCTTACGGCTTGTTTAAGAAGGACAACTTTCTGTGCCCAATGCCAAGGAAACATCTCCGTTTCCTCCTCTGACTGTGACATCTTTCTATCACTTCTCAGGTCTTTGGCCTCAGGACTACCGTTGAGACCAAGTTTATCAGCTGTGTCAGTGTGGTCAAAGCCATGGCTTGTATCTGTTGTGTTCTCAGGCACATGTCCCTTCATGTGATCCTGCGAGGCTAACCACTCCTCAGCTATAGAGATGCCGTTCATTGAGTCCATTGAGGGAACTTGGTGGCGGAGGTGAGATATGAAATGCAAGAAATGGGGTAAAATTATTGCAGAGAGCGCTCTCCCCCTGATGCTCTGGCTCAAGTCCAACTCTCCAAGAGAAAGTAAGAGTCTGAGAATGATTCTGATCAGATGAAATGCCGTCACTGATGTGTGAGACTCTTCCACTTGACTCAGGGAGCCAATGTACTCATCATCTGCTTCAGAGTCTTCGTCTTTGACGTAGGGTGACCACAGGTGACCCCTCATGCCACGTTTATGTCTTGGTTGTTTCAGCCTTCTCTCCTCAAGCCGTCCTGTCTCGCTCAAGTCAGCTTTGTCTTCATTCTCTGTGTCTGATTTTGATGTGGGCAATGGCCTGAAACACAATTTTTTTAAGAATAACAGTTAAAAATAAAAAGACAACAAAGTTTCAATGTGAGCCCAAAGGAAACAAAGATTTTCAAACAAAATGAAGTTCCCCCTCACAATAACTGAATTTGATCAAGACATCCGTATCTTCACCATAAAATATGGAATAACTCCTTGCAGTTTTACAATTTAACATCTTTTGGTTTATATATGATAATTATATTATAAATGATAGTAAATGAAGGTACTGTTATGGCACTGAGTTGTTTACTGATAACTCACCTTTTAGCAGGTGTGGATCTGGTCATTCGTCTCTTTGACTTAGCTACTCTACTTTTACCATGACATCTGCTATCTTGCTTGAGTCCATTCATTTGAGAAGCACTGCTGGCCACCCTCCTCATCCTCATAGCCTGGACACTTGGACAACCCAGCTGCTTGAGTTTGGATGACTTGTTCAAGAGCTGAAAGCAGCTGCTCAAAGGCAGTTTAATGCTGTACGTCTCTGAGGATGGAAATAATAGCACTGTTGATTTCATATCCATTATGAGGGGGTCAAAAACTGAGGGGGTCAAAAACTGAGGGGGTCAAAAACTGAGGGGGTCAAAAACTGAGGGGGTCAAAAACTGAGGGGGTCAAAAACTGAGGGGGTCAAAAACTGAGGGGGTCAAAAACTGAGGGGGTCAAAAACTGAGGGGGTCAAAAACTGAGGGGGTCAAAAACTAAGTGTGAAAGATAGCTCTCAATAAAAATAGTCGGCCTTAAATTAAAAATATAGCAGGTAAATATTGTAATATATTTCTTTGGGTAAAAGAATGCCAATTAAATGCTAGTAGAAATGATTGTTGCACTACAAGCAGTACGAGGAAAGGGAATACATTTAATGTGCCACAATAAGACCAAGAGATCAATGGGGGAAACTGAGTATCCAGCAGTAGATGAACACAGAACCAAGGAAAACTAATGAGACAAAAGCTATGTCATAACCAGGGCCAGCTAGCCGGTCATAGGTAATGTCTTGACTAAATGATTGTGTGTCTTGTGTTTGATTACCATCCAGCGACTGGTACAACTGTTGGTTCCTGGCATAATCTGTTGGATCCTTACTGACCCCACTGTTGGATTCATCTAGTGGACAGGACGGCTTCATGTGGGAGCAGAATGGCAGCAGGTTCAGCAGTACTTCACACAGATCATGTCTTTGGGTTACACCCTGAAATACATTTGTAACATACAGATCATGTCTTTGGGTTACACCCTGAAATACATTTGTTACATACAGATCATGTCTTTGGGTTACACCCTGAAATACATTTGTTACATACAGATCATGTCTTTGGGTTACACCCTGAAATACATTTGTAACATACAGATCATGTCTTTGGGTTACACCCTCAAATACATTTGTAACATACAGATCATGTCTTTGGGTTACACGCTGACATACATTTGTAACATACAGATCATGTCTTTGGGTTACACCCTGAAATACAATTGTAACATACAGATCATGTCTTTGGGTTACACCCTGAAATACAATTGTAACATACAGATCATGTCTTTGGGTTACACCCTGAAATACATTTGTAACATACAGATCATGTCTTTGGGTTACACCCTGAAATACTTTTGTTACATACAGATCATGTCTTTGGGTTACACCCTGAAATACATTTGTAACATACAGATCATGTCTTTGGGTTACACCCTGAAATACATTTGTTACATACAGATCATGTCTTTGGGTTAGACCCTGAAATACATTTGTAACATACAGATCATGTCTTTGGGTTACACCCTGAAATACATTTGTAACATACAGATCATGTCTTTGGGTTACACCCTGAAATACATTTGTAACATACAGATCATGTCTTTGGGTTACACCCTGAAATACATTTGTAACATACAGATCATGTCTTTGGGTTACACCCTGAAATACATTTGTAACATACAGATCATGTCTTTGGGTTACACCCTGAAATACAATTGTAACATACAGATCATGTCTATGGGTTACACCCTGAAATACAATTGTAACATACAGATCATGTCTTTGGGTTACACCCTGAAATACATTTGTAACATACAGATCATGTCTTTGGGTTACACCCTGAAATACATTTGTAACATACAGATCATGTCTTTGGGTTACACCCTGAAATACATTTGTAACATACAGATCATGTCTATGGGTTACACCCTGAAATACATTTGTTACATACAGATCATGTCTTTGGGTTACACCCTGAAATACATTTGTTACATACAGATCATGTCTTTGGGTTACACCCTGAAATACATTTGTAACATACAGATCATGTCTTTGGGTTACACCCTGAAATACATTTGTAACATACAGATCATGTCTTTGGGTTACACCCTGAAATACATTTGTAACATACAGATCATGTCTTTGGGTTACACCCTGAAATACATTTGTAACATACAGATCATGTCTATGGGTTACACCCTGAAATACATTTGTTACATACAGATCATGTCTTTGGGTTACACCCTGAAATACATTTGTTACATACAGATCATGTCTTTGGGTTACACCCTGAAATACATTTGTAACATACAGATCATGTCTTTGGGTTACACCCTGAAATACATTTGTAACATACAGATCATGTCTTTGGGTTACACCCTGAAATACATTTGTAACATACAGATCATGTCTTTGGGTTACACCCTGAAATACATTTGTAACATACAGATCATGTCTTTGGGTTACACCCTGAAATACATTTGTAACATACAGATCATGTCTTTAGGTTACACCCTGAAATACATTTGTAACATACAGATCATGTCTTTGGGTTACACCCTGAAATACATTTGTAACATACAGATCATGTCTTTGGGTTACACCCTGAAATACAATTGTAACATACAGATCATGTCTATGGGTTACACCCTGAAATACAATTGTAACATACAGATCATGTCTTTGGGTTACACCCTGAAATACATTTGTAACATACAGATCATGTCTTTGGGTTACACCCTGAAATACATTTGTAACATACAGATCATGTCTTTGGGTTACACCCTGAAATACATTTGTAACATACAGATCATGTCTATGGGTTACACCCTGAAATACATTTGTTACATACAGATCATGTCTTTGGGTTACACCCTGAAATACATTTGTTACATACAGATCATGTCTTTGGGTTACACCCTGAAATACATTTGTAACATACAGATCATGTCTTTGGGTTACACCCTGAAATACATTTGTTACATACAGATCATGTCTTTGGGTTACACCCTGAAATACATTTGTAACATACAGATCATGTCTTTGGGTTACACCCTGAAATACATTTGTTACATACAGATCATGTCTTTGGGTTACACCCTGAAATACATTTGTAACATACAGATCATGTCTTTGGGTTACACCCTGAAATACATTTGTTACATACAGATCATGTCTTTGGGTTACACCCTGAAATACATTTGTAACATACAGATCATGTCTTTAGGGTTACACCCTGAAATACATTTGTAACATACAGATCATGTCTTTGGGTTACACCCTGAAATACATTTGTAACATACAGATCATGTCTTTGGGTTACACCCTGAAATACAATTGTAACATACAGATCATGTCTATGGGTTACACCCTGAAATACATTTGTAACATACAGATCATGTCTTTGGGTTACACCCTGAAATACATTTGTAACATACAGATCATGTCTTTGGGTTACACCCTGAAATACATTTGTAACATACAGATCATGTCTTTGGGTTACACCCTGAAATACATTTGTAACATACAGATCATGTCTATGGGTTACACCCTGAAATACATTTGTAACATACAGATCATGTCTTTGGGTTACACCCTGAAATACATTTGTAACATACAGATCATGTCTTTGGGTTACACCCTGAAATACATTTGTAACATACAGATCATGTCTTTGGGTTACACCCTGAAATACATTTGTAACATACAGATCATGTCTTTGGGTTACACCCTGAAATACATTTGTAACATACAGATCATGTCTTTGGGTTACACCCTGAAATACATTTGTAACATACAGATCATGTCTTTGGGTTACACCCTGAAATACATTTGTAACATACAGATCATGTCTTTGGGTTACACCCTGAAATACATTTGTTACATACAGATCATGTCTTTGGGTTACACCCTGAAATACATTTGTAACATACAGATCATGTCTTTGGGTTACACCCTGAAATACATTTGTAACATACAGATCATGTCTTTGGGTTACACCCTGAAATACATTTGTAACATACAGATCATGTCTTTGGGTTACACCCTGAAATACATTTGTAACATACAGATCATGTCTTTGGGTTACACCCTGAAATACATTTGTAACATACAGATCATGTCTTTGGGTTACACCCTGAAATACATTTGTAACATACAGATCATGTCTTTGGGTTACACCCTGAAATACATTTGTAACATACAGATCATGTCTTTGGGTTACACCCTGAAATACATTTGTAACATACAGATCATGTCTTTGGGTTACACCCTGAAATACATTTGTAACATACAGATCATGTCTTTGGGTTACACCCTGAAATACATTTGTAACATACAGATCATGTCTTTGGGTTACACCCTGAAATACATTTGTAACATACAGATCATGTCTTTGGGTTACACCCTGAAATACATTTGTAACATACAGATCATGTCTTTGGGTTACACCCTGAAATACATTTGTAACATACAGATCATGTCTTTGGGTTACACCCTGAAATACATTTGTAACATACAGATCATGTCTTTGGGTTACACCCTGAAATACATTTGTAACATACAGATCATGTCTTTGGGTTACACCCTGAAATACATTTGTAACATACAGATCATGTCTTTGGGTTACACCCTGAAATACATTTGTAACATACAGATCATGTCTTTGGGTTACACCCTGAAATACATTTGTAACATACAGATCATGTCTTTGGGTTACACCCTGAAATACATTTGTAACATACAGATCATGTCTTTGGGTTACACCCTGAAATACATTTGTAACATACAGATCATGTCTTTGGGTTACACCCTGAAATACATTTGTAACATACAGATCATGTCTTTGGGTTACACCCTGAAATACATTTGTAACATACAGATCATGTCTATGGGTTACACCCTGAAATACATTTGTAACATACAGATCATGTCTTTGGGTTACACCCTGAAATACATTTGTAACATACAGATCATGTCTTTGGGTTACACCCTGAAATACATTTGTAACATACAGATCATGTCTATGGGTTACACCCTGAAATACATTTGTAACATACAGATCATGTCTTTGGGTTACACCCTGAAATACATTTGTTACATACAGATCATGTCTTTGGGTTACACCCTGAAATACATTTGTAACATACAGATCATGTCTTTGGGTTACACCCTGAAATACATTTGTAACATACAGATCATGTCTTTGGGTTACACCCTGAAATACATTTGTAACATACAGATCATGTCTTTGGGTTACACCCTGAAATACATTTGTAACATACAGATCATGTCTTTGGGTTACACCCTGAAATACATTTGTAACATACAGATCATGTCTTTGGGTTACACCCTGAAATACATTTGTAACATACAGATCATGTCTTTGGGTTACACCCTGAAATACATTTGTAACATACAGATCATGTCTTTGGGTTACACCCTGAAATACATTTGTAACATACAGATCATGTCTATGGGTTACACCCTGAAATACATTTGTAACATACAGATCATGTCTTTGGGTTACACCCTGAAATACATTTGTAACATACAGATCATGTCTTTGGGTTACACCCTGAAATACATTTGTAACATACAGATCATGTCTATGGGTTACACCCTGAAATACATTTGTAACATACAGATCATGTCTTTGGGTTACACCCTGAAATACATTTGTTACATACAGATCATGTCTTTGGGTTACACCCTGAAATACATTTGTAACATACAGATCATGTCTTTGGGTTACACCCTGAAATACATTTGTAACATACAGATCATGTCTTTGGGTTACACCCTGAAATACATTTGTAACATACAGATCATGTCTTTGGGTTACACCCTGAAATACATTTGTAACATACAGATCATGTCTATGGGTTACACCCTGAAATACATTTGTTACATACAGATCATGTCTTTGGGTTACACCCTGAAATACATTTGTTACATACAGATCATGTCTTTGGGTTACACCCTGAAATACATTTGTAACATACAGATCATGTCTATGGGTTACACCCTGAAATACATTTGTAACATACAGATCATGTCTATGGGTTACACCCTGAAATACATTTGTAACATACAGATCATGTCTTTGGGTTACACCCTGAAATACATTTGTAACATACAGATCATGTCTTTGGGTTACACCCTGAAATACATTTGTAACATACAGATCATGTCTATGGGTTACACCCTGAAATACATTTGTTACATACAGATCATGTCTTTGGGTTACACCCTGAAATACATTTGTTACATACAGATCATGTCTTTGGGTTACACCCTGAAATACATTTGTTACATACAGATCATGTCTTTGGGTTACACCCTGAAATACATTTGTAACATACAGATCATGTCTTTGGGTTACACCCTGAAATACATTTGTTACATACAGATCATGTCTTTGGGTTACACCCTGAAATACATTTGTTACATACAGATCATGTCTTTGGGTTACACCCTGAAATACATTTGTAACATACAGATCATGTCTTTGGGTTACACCCTGAAATACATTTGTTACATACAGATCATGTCTTTGGGTTACACCCTGAAATACATTTGTAACATACAGATCATGTCTTTGGGTTACACCCTGAAATACATTTGTAACATACAGATCATGTCTTTGGGTTACACCCTGAAATACATTTGTAACATACAGATTTTAGTCATGGGATGATTTCTAACATATCACAGACAAATTGTTGACTCTATGCCTTCTTTCCCTGCTTATTCCTGCTAAGCTTTCCTTCTTAACATTTGGCCCACTTAAAGGCAACTTACTTAATACATTAGTAGTATTGGTATTCATATTACTTATAGCAAATTAACACTCGGTGCATGCAAAATCATAGATATAAGTCATAAATACAAATAATAAAAAAAAATTTTAATTTCTACTAAGGTGATTCAGACTGAAATTAATTATTGACTAATTAATTTTTAATATTTCATGGACAGGGTTTTAAATTAGTGAAACATCAAGAAAAGCATACTACTTTTTAATTAGAGTACTTCAGGCCACATAGGAAATATGATATAGCTATCTACATAATTATTGTACTGCTATATTGCACGCTGCATATGTGGAAACAGACTGATCATGGGCCATCAAATATTGTACATAGGATTGATGTAATGTAATACCTTTAAACCAACCCTGTCTACAGCATATAGCATGCAAGCTTGTCATACCTTCAACCCAACTCTATGTTATACCCTCAACCCAACTCTATCTATGTTATACCCTCAACCCAACTCTATCTATGTTATACCTTCAACCCAACTCTATCTATGTCATACCCTCAACCGAACTCTATCTATGTCATACCTTCAACCCAACTCTATCTATGTCATACCTTCAACCCAACTCTATCTATGTTATACCCTCAACCCAACTCTATCTATGTTATACCCTCAACCCAACTCTATCTATGTCATACCTTCAACCCAACTCTATCTATGTCATACCCTCAACCCAACTCAACTCTATCTACAGAATATAGCATGCAAGCTTGTCATACCTTTAACCCAACTCTATCTATGTCATACCTTTAACCCAACTCTATCTTTGTCATACCTTTAACCCAACTCTATCTACTGCATATAGTAAACGCCAGCCCCTCCCTCTGAGCATGTAGTCCTCCAGTGAATGTGTTGCGTCATCTTCTGAAAGGTCCCTGGTCACCTCATCTACATTTCTCATAAACTCTTGACTCAGCTCATTGCCTATGTTCCTCATCTCCCTAGGCAAATGAGAAAAATGTGTCAATCAAATGTTAAGAAAAATCATCTGCATAATCATCTAGGTTTCATACACAACCAATGTAAATCTCCTATGCATGATGTATTTATTATTTCAAGATAATAACCCTAAACATTCCTACCACCACCATGTTCCTGTCATTTATTCACATTTACATTCCTGTTAGTTCTGTAAGCATATGAAGGTTTGGTACAGAATAATAGGCACACAACTTTAATAAGATATTTATCTATGGATTTTTTAAATCCCTTATATTAACTTCACCGCCGTCTCATTCGTTGTTCGTCTCGTCCCGCGACGCCCGTCCGCCCGCGGAAAAACAAAAGTCGAAAATGACACACTTCCAATGAAGCCATCGAGCTGAAATTTGGCACACGGACCCGTCTCACCTAACATTGCATCGTATCAAAATTTCATATCGATCGAACGTACCGTAATTAAATTAATGCATTTTTAGTTTATCTATATAAATCACTATTTAGAAAAACAAAAGTCGAAAATGACCCACTTCCAGTGAAGCCATCGAGCTGAAATTTGGCACATGGACCCGTCTCACCTAACAATGCAACGTATCAAAATTTCAGATCGATCGAACGTACCGTAATTACATTAATGCATTTTTAGTTTATCTATACTATATAAATCACTATTTAGAATGTTTAGTCGTCGTCTGCTAGAGTTTTGACCTAGTTTTTAAAGCCAAGGGAGATAATTTGGTTTCAGTCTGTAAATGTTTGTCACTTTTGAACATAATCAATACTTTTAGTTATGTCTCATATATAAGGGATTTATAGTCAAAAACTTGGTTTTTACGGGGTTGTTTAATTTAAAGATCAAATCAAAACTAGAGTATTTGAAAATATATGTAGCAAAACTAAATTACAGTACCAATTTATGTTGGACTGCATTGCAAATAAACCTGTCAGAATTTATTAAACTGCTCGCATTTGTAGCGCACATTGTGACAGACTTACTGGAGTTTCCAAATAAAATATAAACTTTGTTGATATTTGGAAGAGTCATTCTTGTCATTAGAACTACTCACAGAACAGTAACATCATGTTTATCTATGCCCTTGGGAATTCACACAATTTCCAAGGGTAAACTTAAGGTTCCAATATGTTCCTGGATTTGTTTACCAAAATCTTCTTTTTCAGGATTTTAAAAAAAAATGTCTAATGTTTCTGAATATTGCAAACTTTTAAATTATTTACCTTTCATATACTTGTAATGAAATTTTGTAAACAGCCATTTAAATTCTTAAAGAAAATAGACAATAGCAATCGTCTGAGGGTTCTATGATTGGAACATGGCATTATTTAGAAAGAAAATTTGTTATTTCTATTTAAATGTAAACCATAAATAGTTGCCAGAAAAAATTGACCTAAGCTCAATTGTCTTAGGGATATATAATGACATACACAGTTATGATTGTAACTCAAAAAAAAACAAAAAAAACATGTATACATTAATGAAGAATACTTGCACTGTCTGGCATGTGCAATATTTAAAATAGAATAAAAATGTAATATTTATGGTTCATTTCAACATGATCTCAGTATAAGTATAGCATGTTTTAACCTACAGAAGCAAATACAGTTTTTTAAACTATGGTTGATTGGCTCCTTTATCAATTGAGCTAATGACTGCTTCTCTGGTTGATTGGCTCCCTAATCAATTGAGCTAATGACTGCTTCTCTGGTTGATTGGCTCCCTTATCAATTGAGCTAATGACTGCTTCTCTGGTTGATTGGCTCCCTTATCAATTGAGCTAATGACTGCTTCTCTGGTTGATTGGCTCCCTAATCAATTGAGCTAATGACTGCTTCTCTGGTTGATTGGCTCCCTTATCAATTGAGCTAATGACTGCTTCTCTGGTTGATTGGCTCCCTTATCAATTGAGCTAATGACTGCTTCTCTGGTTGATTGGCTCCCTTATCAATTGAGCTAATGACTGCTTCTCTGGTTGATTGGCTCCCTTATCAATTGAGCTAATGACTGCTTCTCTGGTTGATTGGCTCCCTTATCAATTGAGCTAATGACTGCTTCTCTGGTTGATTGGCTCCCTAATCAATTGAGCTAATGACTGCTTCTCTGGTTGATTGGCTCCCTTATCAATTGAGCTAATGACTGCTTCTCTGGTTGATTGGCTCCCTTATCAATTGAGCTAATGACTGCTTCTCTGGTTGATTGGCTCCCTTATCAATTGAGCTAATGACTGCTTCTCTGGTTGATTGGCTCCCTTATCAATTGAGCTAATGACTGCTTCTCTGGTTGATTGGCTCCCTTATCAATTGAGCTAATGACTGCTCCTCTGGTTGATTGGCTCCCTTATCAATTGAGCTTATGACTGCTCCTCTGGTTGATTGGCTCCCTTATCAATTGAGCTAATGACTGCTTCTCTGGTTGATTGGCTCCCTTATCAATTGAGCTTATGACTGCTCCTCTGGTTGATTGGCTCCCTTATCAATTGAGCTAATGACTGCTTCTCTGGCTGGTTTAATTGCTATAAAAAGTATTAACAGTGGTGGGGACTGGCTTCAAATCTGGACTAAAACTTTTAGACCAAAATAAACACTGGGAGAAGTATTGTAATAGCAGCTTTAAAAGATTTACATTTGCCGTTTCCCTAAGAAAATACACTTAAAATGAGGGCCAGTAAATTGTTTGAATGATCTTATTATGAAACAGAAGACCTAACACAGTAATGAGAAGTAACTTTTGCCCCATCTTGAAAATAAAATTGTAATAAATAAAATTTGAAATTTAATTATTTTTTTAAAACTGAAAAATAGTAAGTGACAAAGATAAATTAGTGACTATTTCATAGCTTGAATTTCAAATCTGGAAGTAGAATAGATTAGTCACATGAGAACTGTAATGTTTAATTTGTGTTACAGAAATCAGTAAATTCAATCATATGTTTGCAATTCACATGATTTCAGTAAAAGTGTGTGAATAGTTGAATTCAGATTTAACAGCATTTTCGAAACACTTGATACTTCATGCCTCAGTGCCATGAATAAAATTTCCCTGTAAGCTTTTAATATAAAAATCTTAAATAATATCAGTAAAATGATATCTCAGACTTTTATGTAACTTTCATCTTTAAAGTCATTGCTCTAGTTTTAGTTCACAGGGGGCAACCTTAAGTGCAGAACAGATTGAAGCATTTTTAAAAAGAAGTGCTAAGTGCGTGGGCAAGATTGACTCTCAAAAGATATTAGAATCTTATTATGGAGAAAATCTTATCAGTTCAAGGAAGGAGAAAATGCTAAATGAAAGAGAAAATGAACAAGGGAAACAACTGAATATCACCTGAATATTGAGATTTGTTTCCACAAATGTGAAATGGTTTGACTAGATTTATATGTTAGATTTTTTTTAAATCTATTTTAACAGGAATATCCAAGAAACTTTGTTTAGGAGCTCTTACCTTAATTATATTTAATTCTGATACTGATGTAAAGAATGATGACCAAGTTACGTAACAATCAAAAAGATGAATTTTAAAAATTATTCAGAAGTGAAAATTATTGCCTGTTGTAAGTGAAAAATACATCTTGTAGAATCAATAATTATTTCTAACATTGATCTATAATATCTTTACTTACTTCATTGATGCAATATGCAGCATTTAAAGTAAAAACTACACCAGATATGCTCAAATTCTGTTGCCATTTGGTCTTAAATTTTTATTTGACAAAACAATTCATTCTTAAAATGTAATCTAATTTATTAAATTTGTTTAGGATAAAAGGAATACTGAAAGTGAATCCAACAGAATAAATGATCTATAAATCAAGCACAAGTCATATTAGTCAACGACCAATCCACAACTCATGTAAGTCAACAACTGACAACTACCATCAACAACTGAACAGGTCAAGCATTTTCCCAAAACAACATAATTTCACAAACTTAAACTAATACTAATGTTGATTTATTATTGCACATGACAAAAATCCAGTTTTATCCTTTTACTTCCTACTATCACTAAAATAAATTTGCCCTTAAACAGTTCAAAAGAAAGTGTACAAAGAAGTTAAAGGTATTTTTTTTTCTTTTAAAATAAACAATAATATGAAAGAGTCCAGTAATTTAGGGCAGGAAGGTGTTTGGTCTTATTTAAAATAAATAGAGGTAAAAAAAAGATTTTTAAAAACCATGTTTTTATAAGTGTACTAATAAAAAGAAAATAATTTAAAACTAATAAGTTCAAGTACTTTCATATAATATGACTAAAAACGTTGGGCGGGCGCTTATGAGGTTTTACATATGCAGTTCACTCATTCTCTCACTTATAGATATATTTTTTGCCTTCTTAATTATAAATCTTTAATTTATACCAAACACCCGCCCCACGTTTTTAGTCATATTATATGAAAGTACTTGAACTTATTAGTTTTAAATTATTTTCTTCTTTTTAGTACACTTATAAAAACTTGATTTTTAAAAATCTTTTTTTACCTCTATTTATTTTATTCTTTTTAGTCCACTTACAAAAACGTGGTTTTTAAAAATATTTTTTTACCTCTATTTTTTTTTATACCAAACACCTCATAAGCGCCCGCCCAACGTTTTAAAAACACGGTGATGTGGTCACGGGGTGAACTCATGGATGTCAACAAAAGTAGACGGTACAGATGTTTATATATAGATAAACTAAAAAGTTCAATAATTTAATAACGGTACATTCCATCGATCTGAAATTTTGTTACAATGCATTGTCATCCAAGTTCTATCTGTGGTAAAATTTTGAGATCTCTAGGACCATCAGAAGTGGTTTAATTTTACGTTGGCAGATTTGAAAAATTGTGGACAGACAAACAAATCCACAGGAACGAAAGCGAGTTAATAAAACGTGGTTAAAAACAGGATGTTGTGTGACCTGAATATTTCTGTTCTAAAGTTTAAATACTTGTAGGTCAAGTTAGTTCTATGTGACTCCTATGTGTTTGTTATTGTTTATCTGAAACTATAACATTTTTTAACTTCTTTCCAACTGATCTTGATTCTTTCCTTTGAACTAAGCTTATGATTATTAAATATGTTGTCATGTGCACAAGATATGAGTGTAAAAGGTTACTTTCAGAACATTAGGAAAGCATATGACTGTGAGAAAACTTAGTTTTAAGCTTATTTTATTTCTTTAACATTCAATCAGATTATTTCATTAAATTCAAACTCAACAAATAAATTAATGAAATCCTCCCAGCATCCACCAAGTAATAATATGTAATACTCACCCAATACAAATATGTAATACTCACCCAATACAAATATGTAATACTCACAAAATACAAATATGTAATACTCACCCAATACAAATATGTAATACTCACCCAATACAAATATCCACCAAGTAATAATATGTAATACTCACCCAATACAAATATCAACCTGATCTTCCAGACTTATGTTGATAAAATGAGCTAAAAACTTGTCCAGAACAAATCTTTGTTGCTAAGAAAACAAAACAAAAAACTTTTTAAACACAATAATGTTCAAATAATCAGTATAAATGGAATTTTGTTTTAATTACCTTAATGTCAAATGTATAATGTGTCAAAACAAATTTCAGAATATTGAATTGATATCTTTAGGATAAAGTGTAGCAAAAAAATATCCTTGTATAAGCTCAAAAAATTTTTTATTGTTCATAAATCACTGAATGGTCCAATCATATCAACAATTATTGTTCATTAATCACTGAATGGTCCAATCATATCAACAATTATTGTTCATTAATCACTGAATGGTCCAATCATATCAACAATTATTGTTCATTAATCACTGAATGGTCCAATCATATCAACAATTATTGTTCATTAATCACTGAATGGTCCAATCATATCAACAATTATTGTTCATTAAATCACTGAATGGTCCAATCATATCAACAACTTTATTATTCCTCATTTACAGTTTCAGAAAATATCACTGTGATCATCATCCAACTGGGCTCAACTAATTTCAGTAACAGAAATCACCATTTGAAATGGTGTGGGTTGATTTTGAGGTTGTATTTGCAGCTATCTCGAGAGGGGGGTGGTAGGAAGAATTGACCAAGACACAGTTTAGCTTTAAATCAGAGGCAACATAAAAGAATGACATAATTTTAAGAGAAAAGCAAGTCATAAAATAAATGCAAACTAAACTTCAGTTTTATTGTCTCAATTTCCCCCGTCTTTATTCTCTTCACAAATTTAAACAGATCATTATAAGATATATCCATTTACCTCAAAGAATTCAGTATTAGTTTTAGTCACTCAGATCACCTGTTAATATGACAATTTATTTTAGTTGCTGACCCCTTATATAATTTGAATAGTTAACTAATATGACATCCTTCAATAGATGCTGGCACTGCCATTGATAACTTGTCTTTAAATATTGGGGCTAACATAGGAAGGTGGTTTGTGCTGCACTGATCAGAGAATGACTGAGTTCTGGTTCACTTGGGCCTTCTCAAAAACTACAATGCTCTCTTTCTCACAAATGCTTTGTGACATACATTTTGTGCCTCACTGACTCCCACTTAAATGCTGCCACACATTTTGACATGTTCAATGACATGCTACACATTTTGACATATTCAATGACATGCTACACATTTTGACATGTTCAATGACATGCTACACATCATTTTGACATGTTCAATGACATGCTCAACATTTTGACATATCCAATGTGTCTCTTGCTGAGAGCAGAGAACACGCTACACATTTTGACATGTTCAAAAACATCTGTTTGAGACTTTTTTCCTGTTATTAAATTGGCAAAATACAATGACATCTATATTAGCAGTTGCTGAGTTTCTGCCTAAAACGTGAAGTCAATATTAATAGTACACGCCTGATGGGGTTTAATTGTGTACTTGCAGTGATGTTATGGTTTAGTTGTGTGCTTCCAGTGATGTTATGGTTTAGTTGTGTGCTTCCAGTGATGTTATGGTTTAGGTGTGTGCTTCCAGTGATGTTATGGTTTAGTTGTGTGCTTGCAGTGATGTTATGGTTTAGGTGTGTGCTTCCAGTGATGTTATGGTTTAGTTGTGTGCTTCCAGTGATGTTATGGTTTAGGTGTGTGCTTCCAGTGATGTTATGGTTTAGTTGTGTGCTTCCAGTGATGCTATGATTTAGTTGTGTGCTTGCAGTGATGTTATGGTTTAGTTGTGTGCTTCCAGTGATGTTATGGTTTAGTTGTGTGCTTCCAGTGATGTTATGGTTTAGTTGTGTGCTTGCAGTGATTTTATGGTTTAGTTGTGTGCTTCCAGTGATATTATGGTTTAGTTGTGTGCTTGCAGTGATGTTATGGTTTAGTTGTGTGCTTCCAGTGATGTTATGGTTTAGTTGTGTGCTTGCAGTGATGTTATGGTTATCCTTACAGATTTAATCCATAGTTATGTTTGGAATGGATTGTGCTTCAGTCCACCATCAATCTGGTATGAATGAACACTCAGTTCATGTATCTGACAACCAGCAAGTTTTCTTTCTTAATAATTTCACTATCCATTTTCTCCATTTAAGACAAATGCCCTACCAACACTTGAACTTGAATTATCACCAAATAATTTTCAGGAATTACATTAATAGCTTCATCATCAATTAATTCATTATTCTAAAAAAAATCAAAACTTTGAAAATGTGAGTCTTTGATTTATCCATTCCAACAAATGTGACAATCCCATGTAGAAAGCTAATGTTGGAAATCATTCAACATTTTCTTCATTTTAATGGCCTGTGACTAAAGAAACCCCTTGCTTGATAATAATATGTTTTAAATTAAGACTGGTTTGAAGATTGAAAGCCATGATATCTGTCATTTGTTTAAAGCTCTGATTAATCACAGCCAGTCTTGTATCATCATCATTCATGTGTTAACAACTAACAACATGTAAACATAATTGTACTAGACACTGAACATGACATGCCCTTAGATTGTCATCACAACCCAGAACAAGGTATGTATAACAGCTTATCTGCAACACTGCAGTCAAGTGTTCATTGATATTTTATGCAAACACATCAAACAGATTAAGATAGACTGATAATTTAATGTGGATAATGATAAGAGAAAAATGTAACTGGGAAGTCAATTTATCAGTACTAAAAAGTTTATCACCAGAACCATATTAAAGTAAGCAGCAACAAAAGTAACATTATCTCTTGAGGATGTCATTTTGAGCCAACACATCTTAGAACTCTTTGAAGCTCTGGGTTGGTTCTTGTAAGTTTACTTTAAGGTTGAGGGATCAGGGTAAAACCAAACAATGGATTGCAACAAAATTTGCCATAACTGTCTTAAATGACGTCACGCACCTAGGGGGGAGGGGGGGTCACACTTTTGTGACGATGCATGTCGAGGGGGAGGGAGGAGGATTGAAGAAATGTGACGTCACATCATAAGGGTAACTTTAAATAAAACTTCCAAGGAAATATTTGGTCGCTTACAATTTATTTAATGACTTTTTTAAATATAAATCTGTGCTTCTCAATGTGCCAGTCGGTAGGCCATCAGACGCTGGTTGGAGTAAGCCATCAAGACGCGAAAATTACATCTACATAATTATAATCCTTAAGTTTGACTACCCACAAGATAACGAATGAAAATGTTACCGTGCGTCGTTTGATGTTGACATCAAAGCAATTGTGATGTAAGCGCAGCTCCGTTTTAGTTCTTTCAAGGCAGGAGTCCGCCAAACTTTTTTGCCCGTTACCCCAAAATATACACGTTTATGTGTGCGTTACCCCCCTCCCCCCAGACTCTAGGTCCTGCTCACATGACTCGGGGATTTGGGGGAGCGTCGTTAGCCTCCCCCACCCCACCCCCACCCCAGAAAATGCAACTGGTGAGATTTACAAGCATGACAAGTGTCTAAAAATGATCTGAATAGGATTATGTGTAGATATTTTAAGTCAAAACGACACGGAATATCCTTTTTCTTAAAAGGGGGGAGGGGGGATCTATTTGATAGAATTATAAACGTTTTAAGTTTGATATAATTGTTCGATTGGTTTTTGGTCAAACGCCCCTGGCCATTCTAGATATAATGATAAATGAGCCCATTTAAAATTAGTCAAGTATTCATTAACTTTATTGAATGCATCAAATTCTTGACATCGCAATTGGAGAGGAGCACAAAAAAACTTTTCTTCTTAGCTCAGTTTTTAAGGCATTAATTTTAAATATCACAGAAAGGATACTTGATACAGTCAAGTCATGTCGATTAAGATTATTGTCACTCGTGTCAATATAAATGAAAGTAGGGTGGATTTAGGTGTCTTCGTATAGTACGTAGGTAAGAAATCTACATTGTAGTTGTCAAATTTATAAAAATGCATTTTCTGGAAGGAACCGGTTCAATAATGGGCATATGTTCCAAGCTTACACATATACATGACGTATTTTAATATATCTAGTGGATTGTAGTGGATGTTATATGTCACAAATGAGTCTGCATTACCCCCAAGAATTCCCTTTTTACCCCAGATGAGGTTATTTACTTCTGTTCGCCGACCTCTTTCTTGACCGTCAGTCAATTGAGGGATTTTTAAAAAATACATTTTAAAAATATTATTTTTAAATAATTTTTTTTCTAAACAAAGACGTTAACCGTGATGATTCATAGTCAATGTTTAATTTGTATGCATTAAAATAAAATGCAAGAGAGACATGAAAGTAGCCAACATTGATATAAAAAACTGAGAAAACCTGGCAGAGGATAGGTCCATGTGGCGGGCTATAGTGAAAGAAGGATCACTAAGAGCAGAGGAGCAAACTAGGGCAGAAGCAGTCGGGAAAAGAGCGAGGAGAAAGGCCAGGCAACACTTCCCCACTGCTTTCGTGTGTGTGTCATGCAGAAGAGACTGCCACTCAAGGATTGGTCTCATCAGCCATACCAAGAGCTGCAAATAACAAAGATAAATCTATCATCTTTCGTAGACGGACAGATGCCATACAAAATAAAATATAATATAATCTAAGGATGTTAACACAGTTCGTTTTCTGAAGGACGGTTAAACGTTTTTAAAAAATGCTTCACGCGGGTTACGATATTACAATGTAGACCTTCACTAAATAAATAATAAATACTTAAATGACAATAAAAGATAAAAGTGATTTGAAACATACCGTATATACTCATTCTATAGCCCGTTCGTTCATAAGCCGACACTTTTGGAAGGGAAACGTATTAAAAGTGTATAACCCGATCGCAAGCCGACCCCCCAGAAATAATAGGACAGCTTTTAAAAAATGGTACATATTTTTTAAAAACTACAAGCTAAATCGGTCATTATGATTGTTTACTTTGTACTGCCTATCTTTGTCTTTCTGCTCTTTGTTATGCAAGAGTTACCGGTATTTACACACACAAAAATTATTTGGTTAACAGTGACGAAAGCGCGTACATTAAAATCCGTTGTTGAAAACAAAATTTGTAAAACAATTTATTAAAACGTTCTCAAAAATAAATAAAATGATTAAATAAGGTAAGTGCTGATATTTAATAGTAATTTACAGCTTCTGATAGAGCAGTCGAATCTTGTAGAATGTAGGAAAGGACATTGATAATCTACAATAATAACACCGATATTCAATATCCATGCAGAAATCACCTATGACCTGCTCATAAGCCGACCTCCCCCCCCCCACACACACACACACTTTCCCCCATAGATTTTGTCCAAAAAAGGTCGGCTTGCAAACGAGTATATACGGTACTTAATTGCTTATGTTGCTAATGTATGAAACCATGGATACTTGGTTCATAATTGGTACACAAATGTTGCTAATGTATGAAACCATGGATACTTGGTTCATAATTGGTACACAAATGTTGCTAATGTATGAAACCATGGATACTTGGTTCATAATTGGTACACAAATGTTGCTAATGTATGAAACCATGGATACTTGGTTCATAATTGGTACACAAATGTTGCTAATGTATGAAACCATGGATACTTGGTTCATAATTGGTACACAAATGTTGCTAATGTATGAAATCATGGATACTTGGTTCATAATTGGTACACAAATGTTGCTAATGTATGAAACCATCGATACTTGGTTCATAATTGGTACACAAATGTTGCTAATGTATGAAACCATGGATACTTGGTTCATAATTGGTACACAAATGTTGCTAATGTATGAAACCATGGATACTTGGTTCATAATTGGTACACAAATGTTGCTAATGTATGAAACCATGGATACTTGGTTCATAATTGGTACACAAATGTTGCTAATGTATGAAACCATGGATACTTGATTCATTATTGGTACACAAATGTTGCTAATGCATGAAACCACCCTGAAAGAGAAACAAAAGTCTGCTTCTCCAAGTCAAATAATAAACCACAGCAAATTTATGAGGTTCCAAAGGCAAAGTTAAATATTCATTTGTGTATTAAAGTTAAACCTCAATTTGATCATTGACTTTTCAATGGAAACAAAACGTTGTAAGTTGTTTATTGGTGAGTAAACTCCTACCTCAAAATAACTTTGAACATCCACTCCACAAATTATACATAACTTATTACATAACTAACTGGAAACATTAGCAATGTTTTGACTAGTGTATTTTAATGTAACACTTAAGAATAAAACCATGATTCTAAACAATTTCTGTACCTACAAACAATTAAGTAAAGTTTGATAAACCATCATTCACTGCTAAAAGCCCTGAACAATTTTTTTTGTTTTTCTGGCTCAGTTCTGGGTGGGTTTCAATCATACTTATCTAACAGATCACAGGTGGTATCAGTAGATGGCTGTATCTCTCATAGAGCTGACTTGCTTTATGGTGTGCCTCAGGGCTCCCTTTAGGGTCTGGTACTTTTCATACTGTATACAAGGCTACTACTTCTACTGCTCGAAAAGCAATCAGTTAAAAGCCAATTATTTGCAGATGATACTCAGCTATACACTCACACTGATCCCTCTGATATTGACTCCACTGTCCAATTGATGCAGGAGTGCATTGGTGAGGTAAAGTCTTGGATGACTTTCAGCAAGCTCAAGCTGAATGATGACAAGACTGAAAAACTCCTATTTTGCAACAATAAATCACGCAGTACTTTGTCTCTTCCTAATTCTATTCAGGTAGCTAGTTCTGATTTACTGTTCAAAACATCGACTAGGAATCTTGGCTACATTATTTTTGACAACATGTCTACAAACAACTTCTTCAATCACATATGTCACTCTGCCTACTCTCCCATCCGTCAGATCAACTCAATCTGTCAATGCTTAACAGTTAGTGCAACAAAAACTCTAGTCTGTGCTCTTGTTCTAGCTCGTATTGATTATTGCAATTCTCTTCTGTCAGGTGCGCCAAAACAATGCATTGAAAAACTAAAGAAAGTTCAAAATTCAGCTGCCAGACTAGTTCTTAAGGCAAAAAAAACATGACCATGTTACTCCACTACTTTACTCACTTCATTGGCTACCTATACAACCCCGAATTTATTAAAAAATGGCCGTTCTTTGTCACAACTTCTTTTCTGACTCATGCCCTTCCTATCTTACTGAACTTCGGTCTGCTCACCCACTCGTCAGCTACACTCTTCTGCAGGCACACGCATTCTCTCTGTTCCTAAGACACGCATTAAAACATTTGAGAAAGGTCTTTCTCTTTTTGTGCAGCCAAACAATGGAATTCTCTACTATTACACATCCGTAGTATTCCAAACTACCAAGTCCTTCAAGACTGCACTTAAGACACATATTTTCAAAATGTATTTTCAAAATTTATGAAACACAATTTATTTTAATGATTAACGTAGCTTATGTGTAACATACTGTCATTTATGTGGTTGTTATAATATGAATGTTTATTTAATACTTATATGTATGTTACTATCTTCATGTAAAGCGCTGTGAGCCCAGTTCCTTACTGTGATACAGCTTTATATAAATTATCAATTTATTATTATAAAAACCCTCCATCCCAAAAGTATGTTATTCAAAATAGGTTCCAAAATGAAATAATGCTTTAGTACACTCTCAGATTATTCTCTAAATCTTTACAGGAATTTTCTGGGGTTTTCCATAGTTTGAACTTTATTTTTGTCCCAGTAAGATTTATATTTCCTTGTGAAACCTCCATGGATACTAAGGGAGCTACATCCTCATATGACTTTGGTTGTTTGTTTAATAATCTTTTCTGTGTAGTTATTTTAGGAGATGTCACTATGTAGTTAATCACTTCTTTTTTATATAGAATCCGGATACTTATCATATAAGTTAGAAACTTTCCTTCCATACAAAGGATTATTGCGTCCTATACTTATCCATGGTTTGAGTCTAGTCTTGCATTTTTATCAAAGTTTTGAATGTTAGTTTGTTGGTTTTCCTGGTTTGTTCAGCCAACCTATTTTTGTTGGTTTTCCTGGTTTGTTCAGCCAACCTATTTTTGTTGGTTTTCCTGGTTTGTTCAGCCAACCTTTTTTTGTTGGTTTTCCTGGTTTGTTCAGCCAACCTATTTTTCCCCACCAGGATGCCAGATGTGAAGAAGGATTTGTATTTGTATTTTGAAATTCTGGCATGTTCTTTTAAAATTAATTTTGTTCAAAATACTCAGTGTTATTACCACAGAAAAGGGATCTCTAACTATGCCATCCAACACTTGACAAGTTTATATCTGTGCTTGGTTGGATGAAATACTCAGTGTTATTACCACAGGTAAGGGATCTCTAACTATGCCATCCAACACTTGACAAGTTTATATCTGTGCTTGGTTGGATGAAATACTCAGTGTTATTACCACAGGTAAGGGATCTCTAACTATGCCATCCAACACTTGACACGTTTATATCTGTGCTTGGCTGGGTGGCAAACACTGATGTTATTATTTGAGGGTTGTATGTATTAAAGACTTATTTTTTGCCGTGGTACCAATGAATGTTTGTAAAATGATTAGTGGAGATTTCCCCAGTTTGACCTTGAGTAATTTTATTTATTTAGGTTATGATGCCCCTATAGCAGTGCTTTTCAAAGTCGTGGTCCGCGGACCGGTGCCGGTCCGTGGGCCATCCGCTGCCGGTCCGCAGATATTCTCAATAAAAGGACAGAAAAAATTGTCAGTGCAGGGAAAATAATCCACCGGTCCCTGGTGCAATGGAAAAATTCCTGCCGGTCCGCCTTACTAAAAAGTTTGAGAAGCACTGCCCTACAGGATATACCCTGTATGTTTGGTATATAAGTTTCTTTCACTTTCATGCATTTGCTTCATGTGCAGGGTTGTGAGATAAGGCACTCTATTTGTCACTTTAAGATTTGGACCATTTCAATGACATAAGGCACTCTATTTGTCACTTTAAGATTTGGACCATTTCAATGACATAAGGCACTCTATTTGTCACTTTAAGATTTGGACCATTTCAATGACATAAGGCACTCTATTTGTCACTTTAAGATTTGGACCATTTCAATGACCATGTTGCTAATGTATGAAACCATGGATACTTGGTTCATAATTGGTACACAAATGTTGCTGATGTATGAAACCATGGATACTTGGTTCATTATTGGTACACAAATGTTGCTAATGCATGAAAGCACCCTGAAAGAGAAACAAAAGTCTGCTTCTCCAAGTCTTCATGTCCTTGGCAGTTGTGTCTGTGCAAGGACTTTCATAACATTTGGAAAAAGATAGGGTCAACCAGACCTCCCATTCAAATAAGATATAAAATTCAAACTTCAAGGTCAACTTAGAGGGAGCTTTGCAAGAAGGTGGATAAACATAAGAAAAAGATGTTTTCAAAGGAGAGTAAAACTTGATCAGGATTTTAATTTTTCTTGGAGGGTGGGTGGGGGGGGGCAGATATAACACTGCACATTTCATCAAAACAGATTAATCTCTAGGAAAACAAGGATGTCCAATACAACAAGAACAGGTTTGTCCAATACAACAAGAACAGAGATGTCTATACAAGAACAGAGGTGTGCTATACAACAAGAGCAGGAATGTGCAATACAACAAGAACAGGGGTTTCAGTGCAACAAGAACAGGGGTGTAAATACAACAAGAACAGTGGTGTCCATACAACAAGAACAGTGGTGTCCATACAACAAGAACTGTGGTGTCCATACAACAAGAACAGGGGTGTCCATACAACAAGAACAGGGGTATCCAATACAACAAGAACAGGATCTCCATACAACAAGAACAGTGGTGTCCATACAACAAGAACAGTGGTGTCCATACAACAAGAACAGCGTGTCCATACAACAAGAACAGGATGTCCATACAACAAGAACAGTGGTGTCCATACAACAAGAACAGGGGTGTCCATACAACAAGAACAGTGGTGTCCATACAACAAGAACAGGGGTGTCCATACAACAAGAACAGGGGTATCCAATACAACAAGAACAGGATGTCCATACAACAAGAACAGGGGTGTCCAATACAACAAGAACGGGATGTCCAATAGAACAAGAACAGATGTGTACATACAACAAGAACAGGTGTGTTCATACAACAAGAACAAGTGTGTACATACAACAAGAACAGGTGTGTCCATACAACAAGATCAGAGGTGTCCATACAACAAGATAAGGGGTGTCCATACAACAAGATCAGGATGTCCATACAACAAGATCAGGGGTGTCCATACAACAAGAACAGGTGTGTACATACAACAAGAACAGGTGTGTCCATACAACAAGAACAGGTGTGTCCATACAACAAGATCAGGTGTGTCCATACAACAAGATCAGGGGTGTCCATACAAGATCAGGGGTGTCCATACAACAAGATCAGGGGTGTCCATACAACAAGATCAGGGGTGTCCATACAACAAGAACAGGTGTGTACATACAACAAGAAGAGGTGTGTCCATACAACAAGATCAGGGGTGTCCATACAACAAGATCAGGGGTGTCCATACAACAAGATCAGGGGTGTCCATACAACAAGATCAGGGGTGTCCATACAACAAGATCAGGGGTGTCCATACAACAAGATCAGGGGTGTCCATACAACAAGATCAGGGGTGTCCATACAACAAGAACAGGGGTATCCAATGCAACAAGATCAGAGGTGTCCATACAACAAAAACAGGATGTCCATACAACAAGATCAGGGGTGTCCAATGCAACAAGATCAGAGGTGTCCAATACAACAAGATCAGAGGTGTCCAATGCAACAAGATCAGAGGTGTCCAATGCAACAAGAACAGGATGTCCATACAACAAGATCAGGGGTGTGCAATGCAACAAGATCAGGTGTCCAATACAACAAGATCAGAGGTGTCCATACAACAAGATCAGAGGTGTCCATACAACAAGAACAGGATGTCCATACAACAAGAATAGGGTGTCCATACAACAAGAACAGGGGTGTCCATTAGGGTGTTTACTTATTACATTTTTTTTATAACGAACCTGAAACCCTTTATATTCGAGGAACAATTGTATGCAGATGACAGTAGCAACATTAATTTTTTTTTATTGAAAAAAGTTCCCCCACCTTTTTATTTCTTTTGTTCACACATAGTGCTGTTTGACTGTTGGTTTCAATTTCACATTGAATTTCTTTATGACGTTCTAGATTGCTTTCAAACCCATTCCAGTCAGCTGCTTCCGTTTGTTTATAAACAAGGCACCCTAATCTTCTTAACAGAAAAGGAATCCAAGGATTGCATCTGTTGAAAAGCTAAACAATCTCACACAGATGCTGACAAACCGTCAAATTCTTGGAAACTTCACTTTTTCTGAAACAGTGACTGGATTGCATCAAAATTATGATTACGGATATAGAATTGCTCTGGAGGGAAATTCTAGACTTTCCACTATTATCCAGCGCACTCATCAGAAAGAAACTCAATAGTCTGATAGATCTATGTATATGACAAAAACAAAATGAAACCGTCTGATAAATTGACTGCAATACTTTATAATTTATTTGATGTTACCAACGTTAATGGAGAGTGGAAAAGCACAGAGGATAAAGACCTCTAGCAGAGGCAAGGTAAGAGTGGAGGAAATATTGGTTATTCAATGGTCAAACAAGCCCCTTTGGAATCAATACACCAAAGGAAACGAATCCGACTATCAAAAACTCAACCTCAAACCAGCTCTTATCAATCACAACCCACACAAACACAAAAAACTGTCTCAGATCTTTGGATTCTGAAACCTCTGCTTCTTCACCCGAGTCGCCAACCTCATCTTCCACGTCATCTTCTCCTGAGTGCAAACGAAATATCAAAGAGCAAGCACTGCAACAGCGGGTTTACTAGAACTGAAAAACAACATTTCTACACATAAAGCACGTAACGTTCTTGCAACCATTGCTGTACATGGTCATGATGTGCCGGTTCCAAGTCAGGCGGGTGTCTGGAAACGAGTAATCTCTGAGGGACAGAAAATGAAAACCAAAATTGTTTTAAAACTTCAAAGCAAAGATCCCTATTGTCTCCAGTTTGATGGTAAAAGAGTGCAAGGGGAAGAGGTTCGAGTAGTTCTGCCTAAAAATATGACAACCGAAATCAAGCTCGGTCTTCTTAAATGTGATAGTGGTTCTGTCACGGCCATTCACAAAGAACCACATCAGCTAATTGATGAATACGATGGTTAAGGAAATATTTGCATGATCTGCGACACTACCGCAGTAAATACTGGTCGTTTGCACAGGATTGTAAAGCTCATACAGGGTGATGTCTTGAGCAAAGGCTTTCAGAAGCCACAATATATTGGCTGTCAGCACCATGTACTCGATCTCCTTCTGAAGCATGTCATGCATTTTCTTATTCAAGAGCCAACGAGCAAACCAGAACTCAACTATTCCTTCATTGACAAATTAACAGCCTCTCTTCAGGCTGACTACCCCCTAGTTGCGACAGAGGATGTTAACACAGGCGAGAGCCCTGGATGGCGAGATGATTTCATGTTCTTATATGAACTATGTCAGGCTTATCGTCATTACAAAACAACTTCAAATTGACCTGGAATCAGCTGGAAAAAACTGCCAAATTTACACCAGGTATGATGGAACTCAAGTATTATATGCTGCTATACCATTATTTCCGATACCAGAGTGGCGCAGCATCCTTGCTCCAGCATGCGACTTATCTTATCTTATCTGTTTACAGACGCTCCTTCTATACAGAAGATTATTGCGTCCTACGCTTATCCATGGTTTGTGTTTAGTCCTGCATTTTTATTAGAGATTTAAATGTTGATAAAGTGTTGGTTTTCCTGGATTCTTCAGGCAACCCATTCCACGCCCGAATTCCGGACGGGAAGAAGGAAAACTTGTATGTGTTTGTTCTTGCATACGGAATAAGAAAGGTGTTTTTATCCTTATGTCTATCTGAGGGTTGTATTAAGTTATCTTTGTGTTGTATTTCTAAATTAGAATTAATTGCTTTATGTATGATTACTACTTTGCTTTTGGTTCTTCTATCCTCTAGTGTTTCAAGGTTTAATGATTTAACTAATGGTGTTATTCTTGTCAGTTTCGAATATTCTCCAGTAATGAATCTGGCAGCTCTTTTTTGAATTTGTTCTAGTTTATCAATGTTTTCTTTGGTGGATGGGTCCCATACAGAAGATGCATATTCTAGTACAGGTCTCACCAAAGTGAGGTAGCATTTTAGTTTTATATCTCTATTACATTTGTTAAAGTTTCTTTTTATAAAGCCTAAGGTTTTGTTTGATTTTTTAATAACTTCAATGACATGGGGATTCCATGATAGTTTCTCATTTATTAAGACTCCTAAGTATTTTGCATCTTTAGTTTGGGTCAGTTCTTTTCCATGAATGTAATATTTTGAATTTATTTGTTTCTTTTTCTTTGTTACTCTTAACAGTTGACACTTTTCTGGGTGGAAAGACATACTCCAGTTAGTTTCCCATTTTATCAATTCATCTAAGTCTTTTTGTAAAATTTTGCTATCTTGTTCTGATTTAATTGTTCTATAGATTATACAATCATCAGCAAATAACCTAACTTTTGTACCTGTTGAGATGTTGTTGGGTAAATCATTTATATAAATTAAAAAGAGTAAGGGACCTAGCACAGTTCCTTGTGGAACTCCTGAGTTAACCTTTATTGGTGCAGATTTAGATCCATTAATTATTACAGTTTGCTCCCTGCCCAAAAGGAAGTCTTGGATCCAGTGATGTAAGGAACCTGAGATTCCAAAGTAGTTAAGTTTTTTAAGTAAACTAAGGTGGTGAACTTCATCTTCTATGAATGTGCAAATGCTTGGTTCCATTGGCAACATTACAATAAAGAGTCCTTCAATGAACTGTTTACCTCATTCATCAAGATAAAATGCAAGAAGGCAATTAAGTGTTTAAAGACACATTGGTCAGTCGAGGAGTCATTAATTGACATTCCCAGATCTAACCAAATTGCTGAACGTGCTGTAAAACTGTTGGAGGAACTTCATGCCCTATCCAGAAAACTTTGATTTTTTGTATAAGAAGTTCATCGGAAAAAATATTTTTTTAACATTTCTTGTACATTTTGTACAGACTACTAAATGCTCTGTATCTTATTTGTTAATAAAAGTTGTTTAGTTATTACTATTACTCTTTTAAAATAAACTTTAAAAAATATTTGCTTTTTAAAAATAATTTAAACATCAAAAATGCTATTTATATTCTTCAACTACACATAAAAGTTCCTCGATTGCAAGTGGTTTCATAAAAAAAATTTTTTGTAATCACCCTAGTGTCCATACAACAAGATCAGGGGTGTCCATACAACAAGAACAGGTGTGTCCATACAACAAGAACAAGTGTGTCCATACAACAAGAACAGGTGTGTCCATACAAGATCAGGGGTGTCCATACAACAAGAACAGGGGTGTCCAATACAACAAGATCAGGGGTGTCCATACAACAAGATCAAGGGTGTCCATACAACAAGAACAGGGGTGTCCAATACAACAAGATCAGGGGTGTCCATACAACAAGAACAGGGGTGTCCAATACAACAAGATCAGGGATGTCCATACAACAAGATCAGGGGTGTCCATACAACAAGAACAGGGGTGTCCATACAAGAATAGAGGTGTGCAATACAAAAAGATCAGGTGTGTCCATACAACAAGATCAGGGGTGTCCATACAACAAGATCAGGGGTGTCCATACAACAAGAACAAGAAAATCCAATACAAAAAGATCAGGGATGTCCATACAACAAGAACAGGGGTGTCCATACAAGAATAGAGGTGTGCAATACAACAAGAACAGGTATGTCCAATACCACAAAATAGAGATGTTTCTAAGAAAACATTCTGTCACCAACATTTAGATAGGAGAGGCAATGGGTCAGAATTCTCCATGAATGTTTTGGATGCATCAGCACCCAGTACATCTGGGGAGTAAATAGTTCTTATCTGCAGTAGCTTTGAACATATCAGTGTTTTTGTATCCTCACCATCACATGAAATAAGAATTACCTGTATCTTTTGTTCAGTGTGCCGGTCACTCTTCCACCTGATCAGTTGGGCATAGGACTCCCAGATGGAGAAGAGTGTAGCCATCTTGTCAGGAAGTGTCTGGGACTTCATGACTAACTGAAATAGTCAATGGAAAATGATGATTACACAAGTACTTGGAAATGCATGTGTGAATTAATGTATTCATAAACCTCATTTTTCATGGTTCAAATAATCTGATTTTAGGGAGTCATTTTTTTTTAATTTGAGAATATCTTTCCTTTTTTCTTTTGTGTCACACAAAAGCATGAGCATTAAAATGTGCGACAGCATTAGTGAGTGACACAGCATTAGTGAGTGACACAGCATTAGTGAGTGACACAGCATTAGTGAGTGACACAGCATTAGTGAGTGACACAGCATTAGTGAGTGACACAGCATTAGTGAGTGACACAGCATTAGTGAGTGACACAGCATTAGTGAGTGACACAGCATTAGTGAGTGACACAGCATTAGTGAGTGACACAGCATTAGTGAGTGACACAGCATTAGTGAGTGACACAGCATTAGTGAGTGACACAGCATTAGTGAGTGACACAGCATTAGTGAGTGACACTGCATTAGTGAGTGACACAACATTAGTGAGTGACGGTGCCTAAGTTACCCTCATTTAACTTTGACAGTTGCTTGGATTTTAACAAATATTTATCGTAGCACAGACAAATCTCTAGACAGACAACCCGAAAACATCTCAGAAAAAATTGTTAACCTTTACATAATTTTAAAACTTCCCCCATTCTTTTCAGGCTGGCCCGGAGAAAGCAATACTTATCGGGGCTTTAATAAAGCCAAACATTTCTAAGATAACTTTTAAAAAATTATTTGGTTCCAAGGTATTTACACATAAGACTATATCTAGTATCTTGTTTCTCTCAGAAATTTCAAATAAAAAAAAACAATAGTGATGCATTTTTTTAAAACTTATATCTACATGTTTGTTTAACAATGTCCACTTCTGTAGTGCTAGTAGAATTCTTCATGAAAACCTTATCAGAGCAGTTGTAACTTAGTGGCACACATTAAGGTAATTTGTTGAGTGTGATAAAAGTGATAAGGAAGGTTTATTTAAACAAGGCCTAACACAATTTAAGTGTTAAGCTGCAATGCAAAATTAGTAATTTACACCAGAAAAATATATTCGTCTTACAAAATATTTCAAGTTTTTCATGCCTATCCCCTAATAATATAACGTTCAGTTTTTAGCAAAATCACCCAATACATGTACATAAAAAATAAATGAAAAAACTTTAATTTTATTCATACGTATTCTTTTTATTGTTTGAAACTTCTCTGTAAAAGATAATTTGTAGGTATCACCAAATAATAGTTTCCTCCATCAGTTAAAAAGCAAAGGTATTCACAAGTACAACCAAATAAAAAACTTAAAAATTACTGAACCCCCCCCCCACCTACCTATGTCTTATTAACTGTTAAGTTAAAGGTAGGTCATGAGGTATAGCAGGCTTTTTTAATGGATAGGCCTACTCTACATTCTGCAATGATTAATGCATGTTTACAAGATTACATGATTGAAATGAAACATTGGGATTGTATTTTTAGATTTTTTAGAACATACATTTTACACTTTAAAAGAAAAGGCTTTATTTAAAAAATTAGTTGCAAAATTTTTACGCATATTGCAATTATTTATTTAAAAAGCACATGCATAAGTTTTACAAAGTCAACAAACTATTAAAAGTTTTAACTACAAGGGTTCCATGCAGATTGCCGGTAGTAAAATTGTTGAAAGGATATGTTGAAAAATATGTCCAATATACATTTTTGAATAGAAAATCAATGAAAAACTAATGAAGCACTTTCCATCAAAATTCAAGGATCTTAAATTAATCTTTATTTTAAAAAATATTAGCATTTGACCTTGAGAAAATTGTTTCCTTACTTGAACCTGGTTCAAACTATATCTTACTAAATATTACAGAAAATTTATTCAAAAGAGTTCCTTTTTAATGTTTATATTACAAATAGTTCATGAAATAACCATAAATGTCAAACACCAGCCAATTCATGTCCATGAATAAATTTACAAGTGTGCCTTATCTAAGCATAAATTAAACTCCATCATAAGAAATGTAAGCATATAATTGTCCCTATTAATCAAATGAGAACCGTAGCATTTTATGAGAATATATATTTTATCTGCTTACAATTAACATATATATATGTGAATGGATAACATGTTTTGGAATGATTGAATCAGTAATATTTTATTATGCCATGCCTACGTATTAGAAGACCATAGTTTTTCTTTTTTAACTTTTCAAAATATATTTATATAATGTAACTTGAAAGTTCTCTTAAAATAAAACCCTTTCTTTCAGTGTTAGTTACATACTAGAAACAATATAGTTAGACTGAATTCTCTGTCTCAGAATTAAGTTGAATGGAGTTTAATTAAATATATTTTAAGTACATGTTTGCCATTTTCTTTTTAAAAGGTAAATGAAGTTTGAGACATAAGTTTATGTCCAGGTGTCAATATTTTTTCCATTCAAAATCTTCACATACATAGAGATTATCAGTAGTCTTAAAGAGTTTTAAACATAATTCTTATTGTTCCATCATTTATAATTAATCTGACTGACTTTTTATTTGAACATAATTTTCAAAATTTAAAAACTAAAAATTATTACATTTTCAATAATTGTTAGTGATAAGTCATTTTTTTTTAATTTGAAGAATACTAGAACGACAAGCCATCCAATGATAAAAACCTCATACGAGCAGTTGTTACTTAGAGATACACATGGAATGCTAATCAAAGTTTGACAAGCAACACTCTATCAACATTTAAAACTCTAATAAAAATGCAAGACTAGACATAAACAATGGATAAGCCTAGGATGCAATAATCTTCTGTATAGAAGGAGTGTCTGTAGCAGATAAGATAAGATTAGATAATTTTTGTTAAAATTTTAACTTATTGTTGTGGCAAATAACTTGTTGCTTTTTATAGAATTAGCGAAAATTTGTTATTAATAAATTCTGTGCCTCAACTTTTGAGAATTGCATCAAATGACATACCACCAGCATCAAATGACATACCATCAGAACTCAAACTTTTGAGAATTGCATCAAATGACATACCACCAGAACTCAAACTTTTGAGAATTGCATCAAATGACATACCACCAGCATCAAATGACATACCACCAGAACTCAAACTTTTGAGAATTGCATCAAATGACATACCACCAGAACTCAAACTTCAAAATATTTGTAATACATGTAAATGATTTTTAAAAATTCTAGAAAGGATGTTTAAATTTTGCAAGGGTTTTCATTTTAATTTTTATGGGAGATAGGTATAAAAATGGAATAATTATTCATATTTTTAAACTTTAAATGCAGTTATGAAACATATGGACCTGAAATCAGTTATTTTTATCATAATGGATTTTTAAACAAGGAACTGACATTATCAAGATACATTTTTTGGAGCTGAACACTTTTTCAGATAATGTTTCATTGTGTTACAACCCTTACATTTGTCTACTTAACTTTGTTTATTTATCAAAGATCAAGTTTAAAGATAACGTAGATGGGTGGAGCTTTATATTTTTTCATTTACATTCAAAAGAAATGTATCCGAAGCCTACATTTTCTCCAAGTAATTTGAGATCCATTATCCATTACCTACAGCGGTGCAGCGTGGGTATGGGCTGTCACTGGCAGAACCCAGGTATGCCACCCCCCCCCCTGAAAAAATATGTTGATACTATAATGAAAAGGGAATATTTATTGGAAAGTAATCATTATGCCACTAAACGTTTTTATGTTAGAAATAAATAGAAATGCTTTCATTTCTTGATCTGAAATTGCCACATGGCACAATCTTCCATGTATAAATATTATAAGCCATGCTCAATAGCAAAAATAGTTATAGTTTGGTCGGTCTTGGTGCATTCATCATTGCTCGCACTTAATTTTTCTTTAACTACATTTAGAGAAGCTTCTCTTGCAGCTGGCATTACTTAAGACAGTTGTAAGAAATTAATTAAATTATATTAGGCAGGGTAACTACAGACTACAGGCCTAAATACCTTAATAAACTTAAATAAATCCAGTGGGCTTGAATTCATTAATTCCAAAACCTCACATGAATTTCTACTGTAACCAGTGGCGTCACTAGGGGGTGCGGGGCAGGCGGCCCCGGGTGACACCAAAATCTAAAATTTTACTGTGTACGATTTTATGTCACAAAAAGAGACGACAAATTTTTTTCACCTAGAAAAATATTATGAAGTACAATGAAATACGTTAAACGCGAAAACTAATTAAGAAAAAAATATCAGATAACATGTAATAATAAAACAGTCCCAGCAAACTGCAATAAAACAATTTAGGGGGGGAAAAAAAGCAGTTCCCGAGAGAGAATTAAAAAGGCTGGACATGAAAGAGACGGTGTCTTTTGTTTTAAATGAAATAAAGGCAACTGGGCTTTGACATACCGACATAGTGGATTAAGCCGGTAAGAAGAACCCCGGCTCCACTACTCCCTCCACCACAGGTGGGTGGGGGGGGGGAGATAAGAATTTTCTTTTAAAAAATCAAAAGATGGGTTTTCCTTTGAAAAGAGGAAAATTATGTATTATATGGCTCTGAGTTAAAATTTTTGTTTTATTTATATTTATTAAATGGGTGCAAACATGCATATCTATGTTAATATAATGTACCCTAAGAAACTTAACTTTCTTGAGTATAGGTACTTTTTTTTGTAATATCCTTTAACACTAAATTATTTTCACACAAACCTACATGTGGAAGAAAGTCAGTAGCTCCGAGCCTAGTCTCCCCGGAAAGCCCCCCCCCAGCCACCCTGTCCCCTTCCTCAAGGGAACCTAACAGCTGAGAGCCCTTGCCCCCCCCCCTCCAAATGGTCGCTTCTAAAGCGGCCGCCTAAGCATCCAGGACATGGTCGAAAATGCCCCCCACTAAAAGTGACCTCACAAGGAGATTTCCCTCCTTTGATTCGCTACAACTGCGGCACCACCCCAGCAAAGCAGACGAGTCTCTATGATTGAGGACTGCCTCAATGGCCTACCTATGGGTGTTACTCCCACTGGAAGGTTTCCTCAGAGCTGGAGTTCGCTAAGTTCTTCACGGCACCTTTTGCTAATCCGTACGGGTGCTCCTGGCCCTATACCGGTACTGCTCGCTAGTGTTTGCTAGTGAGGGAGACGAAACGGTCACTCAGATAACCCGACCCTTGACGGGTACACACGGAAACATTTCAGTCTTGTCGATTTCATATGAAACGATTTTCACTGATAGATCGCTTGATGCAGCCGAAGTAAAGTTGATTTTGAATGACACATATCAGAACTGCAACTGCAGCAACAAATTTTTAAAGTTAAAAAGTGTCTGCTCTGACCATTATATAGCATATTATTGAAGATATAATCTGTTACATACAAGTATTTTGTCTACAATTACTAATTCCACATTCTTGCAGCAGTAAAGGTAAGCAAGTGAATCCTTTATTTAATTTTGTTAAAAGAGGAAAGATTGTGAGAATTTACTTTAATTCAAATTAATTTTGATTCATAATGCCACGTTATACCTTTCCTGACTAACTTAAATAATTCTTTAATAATGATTGACTTTAGTTTTGAAACTTACAAAAGTAAGCCAAATTAACTTAAATTTTGGACTCGTTCAAAAGTTAGACGAAATTTTTTTTTAAAATTAATAAATAATGCTCTGAAAGTATGACAGTGACAGACAAGACTTATACTTTAAAAAATGTCACCCAGCTCCATAGCCGAATGTGTAGTGTACCTAACACTAGTTAGGGAAATAAAGGCGTCTGGGTAATGCGTGGAACCCTCATAGTCATAGCCATGGCCTGTGAGTGTGAGTGTGAACGCTCCATCACTGTGGACGCAATTATCTTCTGTATAGAAGGAGGGTCTGTATACATTATACATACTGATACTGTATAGACTACTATAGATAAGACAGATGACAGATTTCACAGATCACGAAATCAACCGAAATGCTTCATTATCATTATGATGATTATCAATTAGATTAGCATTACTGAATTTACTGCCACTGCCAGCCTTATTAATAGTTTAATTTTAATTAGCCTTGGAATATTTTTACTTATTAGTCTGTTGATTTTTAATATATAATATAATATATAATGTTATTATTATTATTATTAATAGTAGAGCAATTTATTCTTTCGATTTAGTCGCATTCATTTTCATGGTTAAACTTTAAACTTGTACTTGTTTCATAATAAAGTCATTAAGTAAGTAAAGTTCAAATGAACTCCAGAAAAAACAACTTAACAGACTAAAACTAAAATGCTAAATTACTAAATTAAAATAATTAAAAATATTTAAATGGATTTCATTAAAAGATGTGCTTAGCATTTAATAATAAATTTTAGAATCATACTTCTCTTGGCTATTTTTGAGTATTTTGTGTTAGTTAGTAATCCGACTTCGGAAACACAGCAGACGCATCTGTGGTAGTGTTTTGTTGGTGCATTTTCTTGAGTTCATCCAACAATTTCAAGCAGCTAACAGGCGGAGCACTCACGTGACCAGTTTATTCTTTGACCTAATTATAAGGCAATGCTAAAAATATATATCATTCTGGGCCACAAAAAATAACAACATTAGTCAATCCATATCATTTCTTTGGATATTTATTTCTAAATTATTACCATTCAAGTTTATAAATGTGGATTCCATTGCATTTCTCTAGTCTATTAATAGTATAAGTGTGAAAAATTTAGAGTAAGGAAATTCCCAAACTGTAACAGTACAAATTTATCGATTCATTTAATGAAATCTGACTTACAAGAAACATCCCACCTAATTTCGATTTCGTTCTAAGAAAATTGATATTAACAAAATATTTATCGTTATAACTTGATTATTGAAGAATGTCCTCTTTGACAGGTATAGATTGGTTTTATTGTTTGAACACAATTTTCTTTCTCAAACTTGAATTTCTTTACTTTAAATTTTAATTGTTGACTGCATTCTGCATACTTTCACTTGGAATTCAAATCTGAAATTCAGACTGAAAGTGAAAAGTATTCCAGAAAACTGAATAATTTCATAAAATGATTTATTAATAATTAATAAATTTCTTTTACTTTAACAAAATTTGTACGCCTATACTTATAAAATATAATAATAATATGAATATAGATCTTCTGATCTGAAAGGGGTCCTTGAACCAAAGAAAGCACAGATTAACTTACTAGAATTAGGACTAGAATAGACCAAATTAAAAAAAGAGCTGCAACTGCAAGACGCTGCAAGTCACTGGAAGATTCATTTCTAAACTAAAATAATCATTCATTCATTAATAATGACATTATGATTATCATTATTTACTTATGAATATTCAAAATTAACAACAGTGACACTGACACCATTAGTTAAATCACTAAATCACTAAACCTAGAAAACACAAGAGTTAGAGTGAAGATATAGACTATAGAGAATAAAGAGCCAAGTAGTAATTAAAGTTAAACATAATCATAGTCATAAGTTAAGTCATAATATGATACGGCAAGGGGCCGTCCATTAATGATGTTACACGATTTTGACAGATTTTTAACCCCCTTTGCCTTTGTCACAATTCGTCACAAAAACTGAGACCCCTCCACCAATATTACGTCACAAAGCTTTGAAGAGCCGTATTTTCTAATTGAAAATTAGCATGTTGAATGATGTTGCAAATTACTTTTTTGTCATTTAACTATGTATTTAGTGTAAGACTGCACTCTAATATCGTAACACTTGTGAAGCCATTGAAAAAGTCATTAAATAAATTGAAATCAATCAAATATTTAAGTTAACTTTAAGTGGAACTTTTTATTTAAAAAAGCGCATTTTGATGTAACGTCACATTTCTTAAACACCCCCTCCCCCTCGTCACACATTGTCACAAATGCCAAGCGTGTGATGTCATTTATGAATGGCCCTTAAGGATAAGGCATTAAATTCTAATCTTATTTGTTACAGACACTCCTTCTATAAAGAAGATTATTGCGTCCTATGCATATCCATGGTTTGTTTCTAGTCCTGCATTCTTATTAGAGTTTTAAATGTTGATAAAGTGTTGGTTTTCCTGGGTTTTTCAGGCAACCCATTCCACGGCCAAATTCCGGAAGGGAAGAATTCTTATTTGGAAATACAACGCCTTATGATTATGCCTTATGCAAAAACCAATGCTTTCTTTGCAAATCCTCCTTTCTGTCTGGCACTCAGGTGTGGAATGGGTTGCCTGAACAAACTAGGAAAACCAACACACTAGGAACATTCAAAACTTTTTAGTCTAACAATTAAATATAAAAAAATGCAAGACTAGAGTTATACACAAACCGTGGATAAGCAGATGATGCATAATATCTGTATAAAAAGATTGTCTGTTATATATAAATATAAGTATAAGACTATTATTATAAGAATTAAGTCTTGTTTAGACTACAACAAATAAGTCACTAGAAGTAAACCCTGTACGTGTAAAACTTAAAGTTTAACTTAATTCATCCACATTCATAACTAATAATTTAATTAATAACACTTTTATTTTAGATGCTCAATCTTCGGTGTGTTGTGGTTTAGTTATTGATATATTTTTTATAGGGCTGTTAATAAGTAATTTAAATTTAATCGTTAACTTTTGAAAAATTAACTATTAATTAATTGTTAATTTCAATTTAAATTAACAATTCATTAATTAAATTAACAATTAATTAGTCGTTAATTTAGATTAAAGCCAAAAATTGAAAAGTATGGTGTCAAAAGTAACATTTATTAAAATACTTGTCGAAAATAGAAATAACACTGGAATGTCTTCTTTATATGACATCTTTTAACCAACAACGCAAACAGTCAAACAGACAAGTGTATTGACATTATTTGGTTCAAGTGATGAGCGGGTCTTATTGACCAGCCGAGCTGAACAATCGTTCACATAGCTTTAAATTGTCTCAGCTGAAGTTTCCGATACTGTAGTGGATGTTTGGTTTGCGGGTGATATGTAAGCAAAGTGTTTGAACCATGGTAGCAATGTTCCCTTTAAGCAGCGCGGCTGCGCAGATATTTGAGCGACGCCAAGCTGGAGTTTAGAATCACCGCGCAGCAAATTTTGTAAAATATTGAACAAAAAATGGACGCTGTGCAACTTTGGACACGAGTTGTTTTTTTTAACTTTGCACACGGACCAACGAAGCTTAGACTAAGAGGGAACATTGCATGGGAGGCAAACGATTTCTCTCAATGGACGCCATAACCTTTATCAACATTTTGAACATTCATGTCAGTCAATAGTTTAAAACCAAAATGTTTGTGTAATCGTCCGGAAATTAGTTTATATTTATCGGCCGAAATATTTTACTTTTTTACTTCCAGTACGTTGGTCGATTAATCGTTAAGAAAAAATTAATCGTTAAATTTTGTAACAATTAATCGAGAAATTAATAGTTAATTTCCGCAGCCCTAATTTTTTACTTTTATATTATTATTATTTTTTAGCTTTAGCATTTTAAATTGAATCTAAATTTTAAAGGTAGTGGACATAAGCTTATGTGTGTCAGTGTGCAGGGTTATAATTTTTATTGTTAGGCTACATGTAATAATTTTAAATTTCAAATTTATGCCGCTATTGCATATAGAAAAGACAAAAGCTTTTTTAATTTTCACTAAAAATGTATGAGAAAATTTTCTTGATTTTTTAAAATGTTTCTTTTAATAAGGTCTAATTATTTATTATTATTTCCTAAATATTAATAATATCAAATAATAAATTTAATGATGCTTTGAAATTTTTTGTGAGAATTATTTGAAACCTCACTAATTACATACATTTTAGTGTCCTGTAATCTGTAAGCTATGACTTTTAATAATTTAAATAATCTTTAAAAAATGATTACTTTGTCTAAAAAAAAATTAGATTCAGAAGATGAGGCTGACCAGCGTCCATCTTTTGGTAAATCATCTATCCCCAAGCGACAAGGGTCTAAGAAATCCCCTTTTAAGCGAACCTTTGTCAAGGTTACTGCTGGTGGAGATGCGGAAAAGAATGGAAGCAATGACTGTGATCCCATTCCTGCTAAATTTGTTAAGAAAAAGGATCCCAGTCAAATGGAGATGTCAGAAGCTGCTCGTAAAATGATGGTAACTGATCTAAAAAAAAATATTTGTTTTTCAAAGTCTAAACTTCTTATATAACACTTCAATTTCATCATAGTGATTAAAGGAAAGAAGCAGGCCATATTTAAAAATAATATTTGTATCCCATGTTTTCTGATTTAATTCTTAACAAGACTCATTATTCTACCTCCTTATTATAGTTAGTACTACCTATCATTAGCTATTTTTGTTATATATCACCATTCAAGATGGTGTTAAAAGAAGAAGAAAAAATGCTGTAAAAGGCTAGAAAGTTAGTCCTTTTTTGTCTTTCTACTATTTTTTAGTTTTATATGATTGCAAAACCATGTCCTTAAATTTCAAAAACAAGTTATGAAAATAGTATCACAAAAGAGCATGTCAAGAGATTTGATAAAACCTGCAGAAAAAATCTAACATTGCTGAAAAATTATGTCCATTCATTTTCAATTTAAAAATGATGAATCTGGACAGGAAAGCCGAGGGAAGCCATGAGAGATCCAATGCTTCCATTTAGAATATTTGTCTAATTATATACATATGATATAAGTATAAGTGCATTTCAAGACACTTAAAACAAATTTTGAATGTAACTTATTATTCTCTTAGACAAATGCAAAGTATATTTTATATTCAGTGATTATTTATTCACTGATTATTTATTCAGTGATTATTTATTCAGTGATTATTTATTCAGTGATTATTTATTCAGTGATTATTTATTCAGTGATTATTTATTCACTGATTATTTATTCAGTGATTATTTATTCACTGATTATTTATTCACTGATTATTTATTCAGTGATTATTTATTCACTGATTATTTATTCACTGATTATTTATTCACTGATTATTTATTCACTGATTATTTATTCACTGATTATTTATTCACTGATTATTTATCACTGATTATTTATTCACTGATTATTTATTCACTGATTATTTATTCACTGATTATTTATTCACTGATTATTTATTCACTGATTATTTATTCACTGATTATTCATGCCTGAAATGAATATATAAAGATGTTTGAAATTATTTTAAAATAGCATTCAATTAAATGTTCATATATTTGTTTTGATGTAGGCAAAAATGGGTCATAAAGAGGGTGAAGGTCTTGGTAAACATGGCCAAGGCCGAACACAGATTGTGGAAGCGTCAAACCAAAGAGGCCGTCGAGGTCTCGGTATGGTTGTCCCTGGATTGGAACCAGCCGATGTAGACTGGGATTTCAACAAGGAAGAAGTGAGTAATGTTTGCTTGCCGATTTATTCTCAAATTGTTTTATTGAATTATCTTTTATTTAATTTTAGTATTACATGTATATTGAAAGTGTACAGCTGACTTCGCTGGGTAGTCAATGTGAGAAGACTAGAGTAATATATCATATAGAATAGGACTGTGATAAAGCATTTAAATAAAATACAAAATTCACAAACAAATTGTGTAATGAAAACAATAAATTTGAGCTTTATTATTAAACTAACACGACAGTAAACGTTTCGGCTAATGCCTTCATCAGTACAATAAACATAAAGTGTGTACTTACATAAGTAATAAAATTATATTTAAATAATATTTATAGACGTACTATATCACAAAATAGTTATGTAAAATAAAAAGAAAAGAATTTTATTTTGAGAAGAATAGAGAAAGGCTTTATTGCAAAGAACCTCCTGTAATGGAGGTAAGCACTCTATTTAAAAAAATTTATATTGTTTCCTATTGATTCTTATCTGGATTTTTATTGTTATATTTGATGAATTGACAGATCATCATAGATGAGTTGGTAGAGTGGCTTCCCCCTTACACTGGCAAGGTACTGTCTTTGGAAGAAATGAAAGCATGGACAGTGGTTGGTCCAGTGAGTATTCTATCCCACTTTTATTTTGTTATGTAATTTAGCTAAACATGACTAAACTAATAAGGTTGCTAACCGGTTATCCGGTCCTCAGATCAGGACCGGTCCTATTTAATCAGGATCGGTTAACGGCAAATTCAATAAGCCCGTAATAGCTTTTTACCCAGGTGTTCTGTTTTTTGTTGTGTTGAGTTGACTTCAAATCGCTTTCTCCCTATTCTGGTATCTAAATAATATACACGTCATCACTATTAGTCTACTTTGCCTATGACTAAGGAATGCTAAATTTTAATTTGCTTAGTTGTCGAGGCACTGTAAGAGAGCTTCATGAGAACCACGGTCAACTCAAAGGGACGGGGGGGGACAAGTTACGGAGTTTTCTAGTTAGGGATAATGAGGGTGGGGGGGGAAAGGCTAGAAGGCTTGAAAGGTCTTTGATGTTTATATAAAAGGAAGCCTCTTGCTTTGACATACCAATACAAGACCGCGAGAAGAGACACCTTCCCTCCCCTCCCCCACTGTTATACATCTACAGTGGGTTGGGGGAAGGGACATTTTTCTTTTTAAATTGAGTCAGAGCATGCCTTGGAAAATGGCGAGTGTAGCTCAACCCCACCTAAATCCCCACCCTATTTGGTGGGGGAGGGGGTCGTCGTGTGCGCGGCGAAATTCAATAATTCTGGCAAGTTGACGAGTGAAACATAATATGGTATTTAATTTAAATAAATTCCATCTTATTATCACCGTTTACTCCGTTTTATCAGGACTGGTTAACCGTAACTTCATTTAGTCGGTATATTAGCTTATTACGTGGTTTATTAGCTTATTACCCGGAGTTAAATTTTTGTTGTGTTACGGCAGAATACCAGAGCCAACACGAGAAATTAAGTTTTTGTTACTAGGCTAATGATTAAAGATACTGTAGTTTTTTTTTAAAATGTGCCTCAATTTGATGTTAATTTTGATTTATATACATGTACTCAGAAAAAGAGAGAGATTGATGATGAAACACATTTTTGCTCAGAAGAAAGTCTCAAATTGGTTCTTAATGGCAAGGTAAGATTTCTTACTTTGACTCACAAAAATTAAATATAAATTTTCTAGTTAAGGAAAATTATAACATAATTTATTTCAGGAAAGGTGGGGGAGATGCTTGTAAGAAATAACCATATTTTTTTTTGCGTCATGGAGGTGGGATTTATGCTGTTGTGGAAAAAAGTGTACTATGTTTTTCTTATGTTTCTACAGAGTGTATTTGATGTTCTAGAACCAGAAGAAATGAGAAGAGCTAGAACAAAATCCAATCCATACGAAACAATCAGAGGTGCTTTCTTCTTGAACAGGTGATAAATGATAATACTTTTTTTGGATTTTATCAAATTAAAAGTTTTGCCATGGATTCCTTTCATGTCACCATGGTGATGAGACCAGTGTGTTTTAGGAGCTGTGATCTCCTTTGGTCTCCATCTTTAAATATCTAGGGGCCATAATATCCGACGAAAGGCTCAAAGCCAGAAATTCTTGCCAGATTGGCCCAGACAATGGCAGCATTGAGCAAACTAAAGCACATCTGGCAAAGCAAGAAACTCTCCCTGGGATCAAAGATCAGACTAATGCGCTCTCTGGCGATGTCGGTCTTCTTGTATGGTTGTGAGGCTTGGACGCTTACTGCAGACCTCCAAAGAAGAATCAATGCGCTAGAGATGAGATGTTTCAGAAAGATATTGAACGTCTCCTACACAGCGCACATCACAAACGAAGCGGTCCGCAACAAAGTAAATGCTGTCATTGGCACTTCTCACCTAAATAAAGAAGAGGAAACTACGATGGTACGGATATGTGGCAAGATCTGGAGGTCTCGCAAAGACTATAATGCAAGGCACAGTCCAGGGAGGAAGGAAAAGAGGCAGACAAAAGAAAAGAGATGGGAAGACGATATCAAAGATTGGACCGGCCTGTCATTCAGTGACTCAAAAGGCAGCACAGGACCGGGACAAATGCCGTGAGATAGTGTGCAGTTCACGATGGTGCCCCAACGACAGGTTAAGGGATAGTTCAAGTTCAAGATCTCCTTTGACCAGTATTTAACATCAACCCTGAATACTTCACAAGTAGACAAGGAAATTACATCCTTTGTCAGTTCCAACAAAATCATTAATCACGTCTCTTGAGTACAGTGCTTGAAAATATATGCTTAATTGTGCTTAAAAATAACTTGCTTCAAACTTTCCTTTTTTTTAAAAAAAAATTGACTCCATCAAATATATAATGTTCTTAGCCCGAATTCTTATGAGGAAAATCTATTGGTATATGCCTTTACCAGTGCTAAAGTAATTTTGTTTTAACCTTTTTCTCAATGGAACCCAAGGTTTAGCTAACAATAACTGAAACTCATGATATTCCAAAATGTGTTTCAGGGCAGCTATATAAACTCATGATATTCCAACATGTGTTTCAGGGCAGCTATATAAACTCATGATATTCCAACATGTGTTTCAGGCCAGCTATATAAACTCATGATATTCCAACATGTGTTTCAGGCCAGCTATATAAACTCATGATATTCCAACATGTGTTTCAGGGCAGCTATATAAACTCATGATATTCCAACATGTGTTTCAGGGCAGCTATATAAACTCATGATATTCCAACATGTGTTTCAGGCCAGCTATATAAACTCATGATATTCCAACATGTGTTTCAGGGCCAGCTATATAAACTCATGATATTCCAACATGTGTTTCAGGGCAGCTATATAAACTCATGATATTCCAACATGTGTTTCAGGCCAGCTATATATAAACTCATGATATTCCAACATGTGTTTCAGGGCAGCTATATAAACTCATGATATTCCAACATGTGTTTCAGGGCAGCTATATAAACTCATGATATTCCAACATGTGTTTCAGGGCCAGCTATATAAACTCATGATATTCCAACATGTGTTTCAGGGCAGCTATATAAACTCATGATATTCCAACATGTGTTTCAGGCCAGCTATATAAACTCATGATATTCCAACATGTGTTTCAGGGCAGCTATATAAACTCATGATATTCCAACATGTGTTTCAGGGCAGCTATATAAACTCATGATATTCCAACATGTGTTTCAGGGCAGCTATATAAACTCATGATATTCCAACATGTGTTTCAGGGCAGCTATGAAGATGGCCAATATGGATGCAGTATTAGACTTCATGTTCACCAATCCAAAGAATGCTAAAGGGGTGAGAACTCTACAGTTCTTCAATTAGACCACAACTAAATTTAAATTCATTGTTTAGCTTAGTATGATGATGATGATTTTGTTTTACTCTGCTGTATTTTATTTTATCACTTCAGATTGATAATGTCCAAATACTGATTTTTATTATGTGTAATTAATAAAAAGTGCCAATTATAAATAATTAAATTAAAAGCTAATTGTGCAGTGGATTTATTATAAAGAAAAATACTTTCTAGTTATTATTATTTTTGCAACATTTAATCAATCATTTGTAAATGTTTTGTATCAAATTAATTTTCAAGTATTTAAGCTGTAGACCAAGTTTCAAAAGTTGCTAATACAAAGCTGACGTCACTGGGTAGTCCATGTTACTAGAATAGAGGGAGGCCATATAGGAATGTTGCTAATACAAGAGCTGACGTCACTGGGTAGTCCATGTTACTAGAATAGAGGGAGGCCATATAGGAATGTTGCTAATACAAGAGCTGACGTCACTGGGTAGTCCATGTTACTAGAATAGAGGGAGGCCATATAGGAATGTTGCTAATACAAAGCTGACGTCACTGGGTAGTCCATGTTACTAGAATAGAGGGAGGCCATATAGGAATGTTGCTAATACAAAGCTGACGTCACTGGGTAGTCCATGTTACTAGAATAGAGGGAGGCCATATAGGAATGTTGCTAATACAAGAGCTGACGTCACTGGGTAGTCCATGTTATGAGAATAGAGAGAGGCCATATAGGAATGTTGCTAATACAAAGCTGACGTCACTGGGTAGTCCATGTTACTAGAATAGAGGGAGGCCATATAGGAATGTTGCTAATACAAAGCTGACGTCACTGGGTAGTCCATGTTACTAGAATAGAGGGAGGCCATATAGGAATGTTGCTAATACAAAGCTGACGTCACTGGGTAGTCCATGTTACTAGAATAGAGGGAGGCCATATAGGAATGTTGCTAATACAAAGCTGACGTCACTGGGTAGTCCATGTTACTAGAATAGAGGGAGGCCATATAGGAATGTTGCTAATACAAGAGCTGACGTCACTGGGTAGTCCATGTTATGAGAATAGAGAGAGGCCATATAGGAATGTTGCTAATACAAAGCTGACGTCACTGGGTAGTCCATGTTACTAGAATAGAGGGAGGCCATATAGGAATGTTGCTAATACAAGAGCTGACGTCACTGGGTAGTCCATGTTACTAGAATAGAGGGAGGCCATATAGGAATGTTGCTAATACAAAGCTGACGTCACTGGGTAGTCCATGTTACTAGAATAGAGGGAGGCCATATAGGAAAGAACTTGCTGTATGTAGATGAGGCAAGCACAACTTATTGTGTGGCTCTTACTCCTATTTAAGGAGCTTTGCTTAAGAAACATGAAGACGGTCAACCTACAAATAACACAAGGGAGATCATTGCTGGGGATTATTCCAACTTTTCAACAGCTGTTTGGGATTAAGTCAATCAGGCTCATGAATTGAAAACAAAGTCTTTGCAACAAAAAAGAGAAATACCGTAGGTCAAATGTTACAGAGGTCGAGATGTGCAGCTGAGATGCTGTTCCAGGATAGCCTTGTACAGACGTCGGGATGTGCAGCTGAGACTGCTGTTCCAGGATAGCCTTGTACAGATGTTGAGATGTGCAGCTGAGACTGCTGTTCCAGGATAGCCTTGTACAGACGTCAAAATGTGCAGCTGAGACTGCTGTTCCAGGATAGCCTTGTTTGACATATGAAGAAGTGTCAATAACTACTCCAGTGTCTCTCTAAGACAGCACGATGCCATGTATAGAGCAGGACTTCTTATACCCAAAGTTATTATTAAAACATGAATTAATGAGACTTTCTTCTATTACAATGACCCCATAGGAGCCACTGGTTGAGCCAAATGAATTGCTCTACTTCGCTGACGTCTGTGCTGGACCTGGAGGGTTCAGTGAGTATATTTTATGGAGGAAGAAAGGTGAATCTAAAGGCTTTGGCCTGACCCTAAAAGGATCCAATGACTTTAAACTTGAGGATTTCTTTGCTGGACCGCCAGAAATGTTTGAGCCTCATTATGGTAAGTAAAGCTATTTTAAGTGATTTCTTTTGAGTTTAGTCCCCTTAGTTTATTTTACATAATCATGATGTCCCTTTTCTCTCTCCTACTAAAGATATTGTCAGAGAATCAAATTCAATTTGTTTTGCATTATGAATTATCAATTTACAAAATAATTTTTTGTAATCATTTTTGTAAATGATAATCATTTCTACTATAGAATAAAATGGTTTATTACATAATTTATTGTAGATAACTGCTCAGTGTTTTGGTCTCATGTAGTTGGTGTAATTATTGTATTTTTAAATCCCTTATATTAACTTCACCGCCGTCTCTCTCTGTCTGTCGTCATCTCTGTCTTGGGCGGGCGAAAAAACAAAAGTCGAAAATGACCCACTTCCCGTGATCCGATCGAGCTGAAATTTGGCACACGGACCCGTCTCACCTAACAATGCATCGTATCAAAATTTCAGATCGATCGAAAGTACCTTAAATAAATTAATGCATTTTTAGTTTATCCTTATATAACGTATGTAATTCAAATTCATGGTTTGTTATTGTTATTGTATTAAAGAAAGACTGTTGGTTTGTACTAAAGAAAGACTGTTGGTGTGTACTAAAGAAGGACTGTTGGTGTGTACTAAAGAAAGACTGTTGGTGTGTACTAAAGAAAGACTGTTGGTGTGTACTAAAGAAAGACTGTTGGTGTGTATTAAAGAAAGACTGTTGGTGTGTAATAAAGAAAGACTGTTGGTGTGTACTAAAGAAAGACTGTTGCTCTCTTCAGGTGTTGGGGGTCTGCAGGGTGACGGTGACATATTTAGAGCAGACAACCAGGCAGAGTTTGCCAAGTTTGTCCACGCCAATACAGACGGCAAGGGAGTGCACTTTGTCATGGCCGATGGTGTAAGATTGTGTTGTGTCAGATGAAAATATTTACATTCAACGTGCATAAATTATGATAATGTCAAGGTACATGATAGGACTTATTGAAACATACATAAATTATGATAATGTCAAGGTACATGATAGGACTTATTGAAACATACATAACTTATGATAATGTCATAGTACATGATAGGACTTATTGAAACATACATAACTTATGATAATGTCATAGTACATGATAGGACTTATTGAAACATACATAACTTATGATAATGTCATGGTACATGATAGGACTTATTGAAACATACATAACTTATGATAATTTCAAGGTACATGATAGGACTTATTGAAACATACATAACTTATGATAATGTCAAGGTACATGATAGGACTTATTGAAACATACATAACTTATGATAATTTCAAGGTACATGATAGGACTTATTGAAACATACATAACTTATGATAATTTCAAGGTACATGATAGGACTTATTGAAACATACATAACTTATGATAATGTCAAGGTACATGATAGGACTTATTGAAACATACATAACTTATGATAATGTCAAGGTACATGATAGGACTTATTGAAACATACATAACTTATGATAATTTCAAGGTACATGATAGGACTTATTGAAACATACATAACTTATGATAATGTCATAGTACATGATAGGACTTATTGAAACATACATAACTTATGATAATGTCAAGGTACATGATAGGACTTATTGAAACATACATAACTTATGATAATGTCATGGTACATGATAGGACTTATTGAAACATATATAACTTATGATAATGTCATAGTACATGATAGGACTTATTGAAACATACATAACTTATGATAATGTCATGGTACATGATAGGACTTATTGAAACATACATAACTTATGATAATGTCAAGGTACATGATAGGACTTATTGAAACATACATAACTTATGATAATGTCAAGGTACATGATAGGACTTATTGAAACATACATAACTTATGATAATTTCAAGGTACATGATAGGACTTATTGAAACATACATAACTTATGATAATGTCATAGTACATGATAGGACTTATTGAAACATACATAACTTATGATAATGCCATGGTACATGATAGAACTTATTGAAACATACATAACTTATGATAATGTCAAGGTACATGATAGGACTTATTGAAACATACATAACTTATGATAATGTCAAGGTACATGATAGGACTTATTGAAACATACATAACTTATGATAATGTCAAGGTACATGATAGGACTTATTGAAACATACATAACTTATGATAATGTCAAGGTACATGATAGGACTTATTGAAACATACATAACTTATGATAATGTCAAGGTACATGATGAAGGATAGGACTTTTTAGCTGTCTAAATAAAATATTGTATATTAATGACATAAGCTATCATCAGATGTGAAGTGATTTTATAATGACTTTTATTCCTTATAGTTAGCCTAGATTGTTTCTAGGTGTCTGAGACTTGGTTTTAAAATAAAATGTTTTGATATGTAAATCATACAATTTCAGGGCTTCTCAGTTGAAGGCCTAGAGAATATACAAGAGATTTTATCTAAACAACTCTATTTGTGCCAATTCTTGGTGGCTATCATGATTCTTCGGACAGGTAATCTTTCTGCTTGTTGCACACCTTTGTTCAACTCACCCACCTGTCTGTCTGTCTGCCAGGAATCTTGTCATCTCAACCCACTTACTGATTACAACCCACTTACTGATTACAACCCACTTACTGATTACAACCCACTTACTGATTACAACCCACTTACTGATTACAACCCACTTACTGATTACAACCCACTTACTGATTACAACCCACTTACTGATTACAACCCACTTACTGATTACAACCCACTTACTGATTACAACCCACTTACTGATTACAACCCACTTACTGATTACAACCCACTTACTGATTAGCTAGAAAACTGAAACTTGTTTCAGATAATTTGAACAATAATATTTTGACTTATCTTTTACTTGAACTATTTTTAGTTTCAATTGATCACAATCAACAAACACTGTGTCTAACAGAACAGTTTGGTTTTAATATCAATTTAATTATGACTGGTATTGCCTGTTTAATTTTTCATTTTAAAAAAATCATTAGCTTATGTTTCATGAATACATTATCCAATTATGTGAAATATATATACAGTGGAAACATTTATCTATTATTGTGTTCATCCCCAGGAGGTCATTTTGTGTGCAAGTTGTTTGATCTGTTTACACCATTCAGCGTTGGTTTGGTTTATTTAATGAACATGATCTTTGAACAAGTGGCCATCTTTAAACCTGTTACCAGTAGACCTGCCAATTCAGAAAGGTCAGTTTGGGCTTGTTGGTAATATTGCTATTGTTTTCTTAATCCAGACGCATTTTAAGAAAATGTGTAAAGATCTAAGTACCGTATATACTCGTTCGCAGGCCGACCTTTTTTTGAGAAAATCTAGGGGGAAAGTTGGGGGGGGGGTCGGCTTACGAACGGGTCATAAACGTATTTCTGCATGGATATTGAATATCGATGTTGTTATTGTAGATTCATCAAGGTCCTTTTCTACATTCTACAAGATTCGACTGCTCTACCAGAAGCTGCAATATATATTATTAAACATCTGCACTTACCTTATTTAATAATTTTATTTATTTTTTGTGAACGTTTTAATAAATTGTTTTACAAATTTTGTTTACCACATACAAGCTTGTCATTACCACATATTTGCCAGTCTTTATAACATATTACCTCTTGATGTAATTTTCATGAGAGTTCTGTTTATGTCCAATTATGCTATTATTTAAGATGTACACAATATATTTTCAATGTAGAAAATGGACAAAATAATATGTTTGTTTTTCCTTACATGAATTTATATGTCTCGTACAGATATATAGTTTGTAAAAACCTGAAGGCAGAAAAAGACTCAGTGCAGCAGTATTTCCACACCATCAACCTGGGCTTATGTCAGTACATGTCAGCAGTGTCCACACAGGATATTTTACACATAGTTCCCCTAGACACCCTCAGCAATGACGAGCCATTTTTTACATACATTGTCAATTCCAATGAGCAGTAAGTCTTTAATAGTTTTCATTGTCAGTAAATATTTGCTTGAAAGACTATTTATGATACAAGTTTTTGTTTATTTTTTAACAACTGTTTAAGGCATTTAAATTACTTTGAATCCAATTTTCCCATATTCATCTAATTTTATTTTTAATTGAGACGAAACAGTGTGGGCTTACAAAAGTAATTAAAAAATGTATCAAATTGCTTGTGATATTATTTAGAGATTTAAATTAATACGTATGTCTTCTTTTTTCCTTTAAATCTGCTGCTGTCAAAGTAGTAAAAAATAAATATCTGCTTATTTCAGACTTGCCAGACTACAAGCCATCAATTTAAAAAAAATTGAAGTCTTTACAAAAAACAGGTATGAATGTTTAAAAATGTGTTATTTATTTATTTATTGTTGCCAATTATTTGTCATGATGCTTATATTCATAGTGATCAATTTAATCACCAGCTGAGCATGTGTCAGTTTCACAAGGGATATAATTTCTGGTGATATGCTATGTATGTATTTTAGTCAACTGTATGAGACAAGGCAGTCTGTCATTTATTTCATGTGGTATGCTATGTATGTATTTCAGTCAACTGTATGAGACAAGGCAGTCTGTCATTTATTTCATGTGGTATGCTATGTATGTATTTCAGTCAACTGTATGAGACAAGGCAGTCTGTCATTTATTTCATGTGGTATGCTATGTATGTATTTCAGTCAACTGTATGAGACAAGGCAGTCTGTCATTTATTTCATGTGGTATGCTATGTATGTATTTCAGTCAACTGTATGAGACAAGGCAGTCTGTCATTTATTTCATGTGGTATGCTATGTATGTATTTCAGTCAACTGTATGAGACAAGACAGTCTGATGTGAGAAAGAAATGTTTAGAAAAATGGAAGGTGAGCATTTTATATAAAGTTTAAGCACCCTAATCTAATATTTTGTAGGGGGTGGCCGGATATCTGAGTATCCTGCACTATCCGGATTTGCCAAATACTTATAGCAGATTTTTGTCGGATCCAGATATCCATGTCGTTAAGAATTATTTGAAATTAAATTAATATCAATATATTATTCAGTCTTATAATTTTAAAACTCTAGTCTATTGTGAATATTACAATTATACAAAATAAGTTAAGTATCAAATTAAGTTATACATTAAATTATTAATATAAAACAAAATAAGCAAATTAACAAGCTTTGATCATGAAATCATTAAAATATATGCAAAATATACTAAAACAATCAATTTCAATACGAGGAAAACAAAAGTAAGTTAAAAAGTTACAAGTATAGATATTACTTTACTACATAAGATAACAAACTAAGTTAACTAACAGCATATTAAACTTAAATCATCTGAATAAAAGAACAGTTTTTATTATGGCTCTAGATCACAACTTCTTGTACACTACACACTCGGTACAACACAGTTAGCTTGGTACATACTACACAGTTCGTTTAACTTTGTTCAAGTTCGTTCATTCAATTCATTGTAAAATGTTCATCGTTGACTTTGACAGTGTCACAGACTGTCATTGTAGTTAGCAGATACTCTCCATATGTTGGATAATAAATAATTTAATAAATAGTATTAAATGCTATATAGAAAGTAGTAAAGTACACCCCCTTAGCCCCTACATTTAAATCCAGAGATATCCGGATCCGGCAAATATTAGGGCCAACTATCCAGATCCGGCAAATAGTAAAAAAATCATATCCAGCCACCCCCTAATAATTTGTCTGTAAAATTATCTCTATTTACTTATATATAAATTTAAAAACAAAAAATAATTACAGTACATTCAAAATAATAAAGGGAGGATTTTTTGGTGTCTAATACTGCATAAATGGGACGTTATTTGTTGTCTTATACTACATAATTGTGACATTATTTGTTGTCTTATACTACATAATTGTGACATTATTTGTTGTCTTATACTACATAATTGTGACATTATTGGTTGTCTTATACTACATAATTGTGACATTATTTGTTGTCTTATACTACATAATTGTGACATTATTGGTTGTCTTATACTACATAATTGTGACATTATTTGTTGTCTTATACTACATAATTGTGACATTATTTGTTGTCTTATACTACATAATTGTGACATTATTGGTTGTCTTATACTACATAATTGTGACATTATTTGTTGTCTTATACTACATAATTGTGACATTATTGGTTGTCTTATACTACATAATTGTGACATTATTTGTTGTCTTATACTACATAA